>CM055193.1:2971830-2986830 GCA_029224185.1 Karalla daura | reverse complement strand
TACTGTAAAGTCACGAGAACGCCCTTTATTCATTCAGAGACCTTTTTAAGAACATGCCCACTTTTAGGTCCATCTGAAGCCTTCATCATATTCTTATTGTGTTCATATCCTTCAGTATGTACAGTAGTGTCATCGTCTCATTCTGGTCCAGATCTGAAAGTCTTCTCCGCTTCGTTTCAGGCTTTCAACGTCATCAACGGTGGCTCCCACGCCGGCAACAAGCTGGCCATGCAGGAGTTCATGATCCTGCCTGTGGGCGCCAGCAGCTTCAAGGAGGCCATGCGCATCGGTGCCGAGGTCTACCACAACCTGAAGAATGTCATCAAGGAGAAGTACGGCAAGGACGCCACCAACGTGGGAGACGAGGGCGGCTTCGCCCCCAACATCCTGGAGAACAAGGAAGGTGAGAGGAAGCGCAGACTCCTAAGTTAGCTCCCTAGTCGCTTGGGGACATTTTTTTTCTAGGAAAGAGCTTTAACTCATGGGAGGTATCTGGAATCAACCCATTCTCAGAGCTTCCAGGAAGCACTTTCCTTATCGTGTCCCTCCAGGGTTCACATTATGGTTTCTAAATAAAGGCTTGAACTGTGCACTGGCTGCCAGCCTCTGACTCCAGTGTCAGGTCAAGCTGCTGATATGGCGGATGCCCCAGTGGAGCACAGTCCTGGGTGGTGACTCATGTGCGAAAACCAGATGTTTCGATCCTCTCAGCAACATCTCGCGTGTCTTAACCGAGCTGTGTTGTTTCGGTCACAGCTCTGGAGCTGCTGAAGAACGCCATCGCCAAGGCCGGCTACACCGACAAGATCGTCATCGGCATGGACGTGGCCGCCTCCGAGTTCTACAAGGGCGGAAAGTACGACCTGGACTTCAAGTCTCCCGACGACCCCAGCCGCTACATCTCCCCCGACAAGCTGGCCGACCTCTACAAGAGCTTTGTTAAAGATTACCCTGGTGGGTGCTTTCCGTCCCACGACCAAGCATTTTGTAACCAAAGATCTAAAGTGGATATGATTATTGTAGATGAAACATGACACGAAAGTGGCAAATTTGAAGGACAGAATCGAAAAGCTGCGCTGAATCTTCTGAATATATTTCATGTGACATCAAAAAATGAGTCAAAGTTGAAACTGTACATTCTGTACAGATTTATGTGTACCCTCACATGTGCACCATGCACTGCAATGTGTGCATATGAGGGGAAAAGATGTCCTCGAGCTGTGTGTGCATACTGCTCTCTGATGAACTCACCTCTGTGCTAATCTTTGCTTTGAGCTGCAGCAGGCAGCTGATCCCAGTGTAACATGTGGCTTAACCCACTGCAGCAAAGCAGGATGACAGCGACTCATTTTTAGACTTTGATTCTGCTGCCCCCAGGTGGCCAGAAAGAAGAATCACACCTTCCGTCTGTGTTTCTATGTAACTCTGCTCTCTCCTCCCTCCTGTCCGCCTCACAGTTGTGTCCATCGAGGATCCCTTCGACCAGGACGACTGGGAGGCGTGGAGCAACTTCACGGCCAGCACCAGCATCCAGGTGGTGGGCGACGACCTCACGGTCACCAACCCCAAGCGCATCTCCAAGGCCGTGGCCGACAAGGCCTGCAACTGCCTGCTGCTGAAGGTCAACCAGATCGGCTCCGTCACAGAGTCCCTGCAGGCGTGAGTGTCCGCAGCACAGTGCCAGCATATGAGCTGCATATAAACTGGTTAATAAATCACATTTAATGAAGAAGCACATTAAACACAGTAGCAATCAGTGAAAGTGCTGAGCAGTCAAGAGCAGTAAAAAACACAGACAGGGTTTTAAGGGATAAACCTCGTACTGATTCAGATGAATAAAGATGTCTTTTAAGATCGAGACAGCAAGGCTAACCTCAGCAGAGTGACAAGTCGAGACTTGAACTGTAGGATTCATGGATGTTTCTTTCTTTTAGCTGCAAGATGGCTCAGAGCAACGGCTGGGGCGTGATGGTCAGCCATCGCTCTGGAGAGACAGAGGACACCTTCATCGCTGACCTGGTGGTCGGGCTCTGCACCGGACAGGTATGTTCTCACTTCTCACCCCCGCCTTGAAGTCCAGAAGTCATGTAGGGTAGGTAGTTGGAGTTATTAATCCCTTTGGGAGTTCCTTTAGGACAAAAGTGTGTTTGCATTGGCCGGGAATCGAACCCGGGCCTCCCGCGTGGCAGGCGAGAATTCTACCACTGAACCACCAATGCATGGAGACCCTGCTCACATTCATAGTACAGCATGGGATTCACATATATAATAAGAAAATGTGAATAGTTCAGTTATTATGAGCAAGCAAAACAAGAATAAGTAACATTTAGTTATTAGTAATGGTATTAGCAATATTAATATCCTGCAGTCCTCTGCAACACTGATGTACAACTGAGTCAAGATGGAGAACGAATATAGAAATCCACATGCATAGCTTTAAAAACAAACCATGACTTGCTTCTAGATGAACATCGCAGCTTGCGTCTTACATGTCATGTTAAATCCTCCCCAGATCAAGACAGGTGCACCTTGCCGATCTGAGCGCTTGGCCAAGTACAACCAGCTGCTCAGGTGAGTCCAGATCAGAGATGCGAGACTGAATGAGTGAAGCTGCAGACTGAATCGGCTCTGACGTACGGTCCTCGTCTCTCCTCCAGGATCGAGGAGGAGCTCGGCGACAAGGCCCGCTTCGCCGGCCAGAACTTCAGGCACCCCATCTGAGCTGCTGCGGCTCGTCGGGCCTCTGCGTGTTCATTGCTCATAAATAAACCCCCCCACACACATGTACGCCACGCTAGGTCGCCTGCCCTGTCCGGAGAGAAACAACGAGAGAACAACGCTGAAATCCAAGGTCCAAGCCTGTGGTCTGTGGCGTGGAGAAGCTGCAGAACGTCCTGGTACAACCACAGTTCAGCTCACCTCCAAACTATGCTTTAGCTCCTCCTGAATAGTGTTGGTCCCTTCGTTTGTGTCCGTGTAACAGTGTGAGAGATTCTCGTTTTGCTTCTTGTGAGTTGTAGTGATTCTTGGTCCTCCCCACTGAGTATTTGGGCTACTGTAACTGTAGTGCCTCGAGCATCGTTGACAGTACTGTATGTGCAATGTGTCGCATCTGACAAGGTCTTGTGTTGCTGTAAGCATCAGCAGGAAAAGGTAATAAAGAATATACTTTGAAATGTCTTGTGTGTTCGATTACTTATCTATTTTAAATCTCATGAATGAATGACTGGACCTCTTAAAAGCTATTAATTATACATAATTTGCACCTGATAAGGAATTCGAAGGAAGTATGAACATACATATGCACCCTCCATCACATGTTCCATTCATCATGTCGCTTTAGCAAACATAAATGCAAAGTTTTACAAGAGAGTTATTGAAGAATATCTATCACATGAAATTTGAAACCTTTAAATACTTAAAAACCTGAGGTCAAACAGTTTATACCACCCTACATTTTGTAGTATTCTGGTTGATAAAGTGAGAGTGTTTGCAGGAAAAAAGCCTCTCCTCAGTAACTCGCACTGGCTGTGTGGAGTGTTTGATGTAATCTGAGTGCCACCGAGAGGCAGAAACATGAGCTCAGAGCCCTGGGACGCCATTCCTGTCCCCCCTGGGTGAAAGAATCCAGGAGCTCTATATGCAGCTCTTTTTGTGCCGAGCTCTGCCAAGATAAATGGGAGTCTATTCACCGGCTGTGTGTTACCGAGGAGGAGGGGAGGGAGGCAGGGAGGGAGGGAGGGAGGAAGGAGGGGTGAGGGGGGGGGGTGGGATTGCCAGCTGGGTGTGTGCCACACCAATTCACTTTGTGCGTGCCCTGTCTCAACCTGCCTCCATTGTTTAGCCGTCACCAAGGAGATGTATTACAAATCACTGCTATAAAGACACCACCGAGTGTATTCTACACAATCTATAGCCATCCGGAGGCTCTCAGCTGCTGCAGGTCTGCCTCGGTCACACCAGACCGGTCCAGAGACGGTCCAGACAGTCCAGAGAGGCGAGGGCAGCTCTGTGTGACCAGTCACTGATACCACAGTGTGGATTAAGGCCCTAAATGCTTGTATTTCCATTAAAGTGCTTTCTTGTCTTGTCTTTTCTTTGGGACTTGCGCCACCCAGTGGTCAGATCAGTGCTGTACACTTTCTGGCATGTTCCTCTGAGAGTAGGTGAACCTACTAGAATCTCACTTTACTGATTTTAATAAAAAAACCTTTTGTTCTGGAGTGTCAGACATTTTCTGTATATGTACAATCTACATGAACCCAATGATGGCGACACCAGTTTATTGCCTAGAATTAATAAATACTTGAATGATGACTGTCATTTTGAAACAATAGAGCTTCGGTCTCGCAGAGGACACGGTGTATCACACCGTAAACAGAGGTGTGTTGAGGTTCAGCTGCAGCTCAGGATAACTGAAGAGATAAATAGTAATCAGTGAGTCATATTGTCCTGGACATGAATAACAAGACTATGTCAGATGGTAAAATGTGACATCTGATGTGGTATTGACACGGGGGTTTGATACATTCAAACAGAAACAAACACTTGTGGATATAAAATGCTGTATCCACAAGTGTTTTAACCATTCACTTCATAATTAAAACAGCTGAATTAGGGACAGCAACCTCTATTCTATTCTATTGCTGATAACATGACTGAATCCTGCTCAGTTCAGTTTGTTTATTGTGTGGTGTTAGCAGCAGTCCTATTCTTTTCTTCTTCTCTGGTGGTCTGCCCCCCAACCCCCCCCCCCCCCCCCCACACACACACACACACACACACACTCCCCCCAGGACTCTTTATGTAATCAAATATTTGCAGTGTAATGTCAACACTTCAGTTCCTCCAAAACTATCAACAGATCATCGGATAGACACCAGCAGACCCCCACAGTGCCAAGGAGATACAAAGAGAGAGAGAGAGGAAAAAAAATATGTGTGTGTGTGTGTGTGTGTGTGTGTGTGTGTGTGTGTGTATGCACTACACAGTCCCTTGAAATTTGTTAACAGATGTTGTATTCTATTCATTCCATTATAATCTATTATTTCTGTTGTACTGGCAGCACTACAGTTGCCCCACATAACTGACATTCTATTCCATTCCACTCTATTCCATTCCATTCTAGTCTAACATTCTATTCTGCGCTCAGTAACAGTCCAGGCACTGTTGGGTTTATAGGGATGAAGATAGACCAAATGCTATCACTGAAAACACACCCAGAGGACTCTCTCTCTCTATGTGTATGTGTGTTTGTGCGGTTGTGTGTGTGTGTATGTGTATGTGTGTTCCCTCTTTTGGCCAGTGGGTGACGATATTTTACCGGTTGAACTTTGAGAACCCCCCAACTGTTCTCAGCTCTGAGATGAAGAAGGATGCTGTCATGCTGAGTGCCCCTCACACACACGCACACACACACACACACACACACACATGCATACCAAGGGCGCGCGCGCGCACACACACACACTGATGTACACACACACCAGTCTGAGCATTTCGGCAGCGATTACTCCCTCTTTATTCTCTCAAGTCCATCATTTATGACAGCGTTGTACCCGGCGAGCTGCGCTGCGTTATAGAGAAGCTCCATAACACACACACACACACGCGCACACACACACATACACACACACTCTCTCTGACACACTCACTCACTCACTCTCTCACACACACACACACATACACACACACGCACATACACACACAGGTGGCAGTGCTCCCCGCTGCTGTGTGTTGGGGCGACCCTGGGGGTAACTACAGCCGCTGACTGCCCCTGCTGCCCCCCACGCTGCCCCCCCTTCATCCACCACCGCCACCGCCGCTGCCGCCGCTATTGTTTGTTGTTGATCTCCAATCAAACAAATCACAGATGTTGTAGATCAAGCTGCTCAAGGTAAGTGCTGCGAGCTTCACACCAACTCGCCTCTCTCTGTTTTTTAAATGATCATGTGTTGTAGAAACGGACAGGAGCGAAGCGAGGATGGCATAAAAGATGAGGAATGAGGGAATTAGTTAGTAGACGTTTAACGCTCTGCCCCCCTCCTTCTTGCCTACCCTCTCTCCTTAGCTAGTTGGGCTAATTTGCCTGTTAGCATGATTAGCGTTAGCAGCTAGTTAGCTGGCAGGTTTGTTTGGCTGTGTGACTGGTGACCGCGGGCTAGCGGCTGTTAGCGGCTAGCTGCCAGTGAGCTGCACTGATTGTGAATGAATGCAGGGGGTGCCGAGTAATAACTGGACTCACTTACACAGGTTTGCATACAACACAGGCAACACACACTACTCGGCTGCGGTGAGTTTTTGTTTGGGGTTATTTTTAATCAGTGCATCTAACCCGGCGGTGCTGGGTAATAAAGGAACCTCCAGTTTGAATCACCCGGTGTGGTGTCTGTGCCCCGGGAAGTAGCCGGGGCCCATTGTCATCAGATCTCAGCAGCGGTAGCCGGTGATGCTAACTTGTCTTTGTCTGACTTTTGTTCAGTTATTGTCGCAATGATCACAGTTTTATCAGACCATGTTAGGAGTTTATTAAGGACTGGTTTTCAGCAGAACTCCCAGCAGATGTGTGCACTGTCCTGGTGTCTTTTGAAGCACAAATCCTGCAGGGTTTGTGCAAATCTGCATTTGAGACGTTTGTCAACAAATACAATGAGAAGATCTGGCTTCAACACTTGTCCTGGAACATACTGGTGCAAAACATCAGAGCTGAAGCGATTACATGGAGAATAAAGTGATATGTGACTTGATTCTTTGACGAGTAGCCTTGGATTTTCCTGTGCAGGAGCTCAGTTGAAGTTGAATTGTAAGTTTCTGAAATGTGAAACCATTCAGTATTTGTCCTTGTGATTTCAAGTTAATTTCACACCTTAACAAATGACATCAAACAGTAGACAATCAGACACCACCAGACAAGACAGCAACCATCGTTTGTAATGTGGATGGAAGGAGCAAAGCTGGTCTATTTCCAACCCCTGTCATCACAAATGCACGATCAATATGACAAAGATGAAGCCACTCTGTGAAAGAGTTTCCACTGGCTTTAACCTCCTCATTTATACCATTCAGTATTATCGCCCAAAGAACAGAAATGCCCACAGTTTTCTGAGTGGTTCTAGCACTATGCTACTGTAGTTTGAGATGGCCTTTTAAATTGTATGGTTTACCTCCCTCTCACACAGCATGTTTTGAATGTTGTCTGGAAATAGATGATTCCATCCCATATTGAAAACTGGCTCTTATGTGTTTTTATAGGTGTTTCCCATAGACTTCAGATCACAATAGCTCAGGAATGACAATACACAGTGAGTGAGGACTGATGGTTGAAGCCACTGTTCAGATCTCCTCATGACCCCCCCGCTCTGCCAGCTTTGAACACACACAGCTCATATGAGGCTTATTAGACTCTAAAGTTTGGTTTCCTGCTCACTATGATGTCTGTAACTTAAAAAGCCAGAGCAATTTACTTTTATTGAGTGCTTATGACTCACTCCTCTCAGTCACTTCTCTGCAGAGCACCTCACGGTCTGTGGACTTAACCATAACCAGTGAACACACACACACATACACAGCATCCTCAGTGTGATCAAAGCAGCGACAATCGTTTGTTTTGCTCCATAAATGCTGAGCTATTTCCATCCTGCTGCAAGAATGTAATCTCTCCATGTTGACAACAAAGCCTGTGTTTCTTTAACTTGTCAAAGTGCCACAATATTAGGCCTGTACAGTAAAAGACAGATGATTTACAACAACAGATCCTGCCTAATGACTGTAAACAAGCTAACATCTAGTCAGGCTAATAGTCAATTACAGCACGACTGCATGTGTTCAGTCACTGGCTGCTGGTGATGGCATGTCTGAGGAGGGAGGGGTCACTGAGCTGCAAATAATAGTTCACACTCCTGTGTAGGGAGGCAGGTAAGCAAGCACACCCACGAAAAAACACATTTTACCTCATCAGTGTCCAATTTAGGAGTCTCCCGTCAAGCTAAACATGCACGTTTCTAGACTGTGGAAGTAGAAAACCCATGAAGACACCAGGAAATCATGCAGTCATCACCCAGAAAGGCCTTCAGTCCAAACAGGGTGTTAAACCAGATTTAGACAGTGCTATTTACAGAGGCACTTTGTCGCATTATTTGTCCTCCATTCTGTGAGTAAACGATGTGGATCTGCACGTTCATGAATTTTAATTTCTCAGCGTAGATCCATTATACTGAGACAGAGGGATATAATGTACAAAGAGGAAGGTCTGACTGCAGAAAATGACACCTCTCCAAGGCTTGAATTAATACAGCGACAACCTGCCTGTCAAACTGCAGCATGGCCCGGAAAGAAAGTCCCAGAACACGACCTGAAGAAAAGACGGCGAAGTGTATTATTGAGATGAAAGCAGCTGTGCGATTCGCCCCTCGCACTCTTTATGTTTCGCACGCAGCACATTCAATATTTTGGTGGCGTTTTCCTGCCTCTTCCCGTGGATAAACCCGCCACTTATCCCGTAAAGTCTCGCGGCTGGTTCACAGAGATGGGCCATTACAGGCTTGCGTGTTGATTACCACCTCGGCTGGGCTCTGACAGAGATGCGCCCCAGCGTTTGGTTTGCCTTTCCAGCTGAAAAGACTTCCCCGGGCGCAGCCCGAGAGCACGGCTGAGAGCCGCTCCAGAGAGCAGAGCAAGCTGCTTTCCCGCTCCTCCTGCAAAAACGTGCCAGGTCGTTTTTTAGACTCGCGTTCCGCCCGGGTCGGAGGAGGTCAGGACGTTTCTCTCTCTCTCTTTATTTATCTCCCGCCGCTTCAGTGTGAATGGGATCCCAGGGGCAGCAGTGGGTAGCATCACTTTGAGTCACATGGGCGGTGACACAGCCCGTCCATCCACTGCTAATCTGCCTGGGTGGCTGCAGTCGCAGCAGAGTGATGATAAGAGCGCCGTAATAACCCTGCTCTTTCCCTTTAATGACTAATGTGGCCGCCGCTCCCTGCCAGCGCTCTGGGGAGCGTGCGGACGGCCTGACAGTGATCGCCGCCATCCCTCTCCGCTCCTCGCCATCCCTCGCCGCTCCTCGCCGCCCGCCCCGGCCCTGATTTATCAGCACGCCGCCGCTGCTTACCGACGACGCCTGGCTGTTTGTTCACCTCGACGTTTCTCCTTCACCATGAATTGTAATAAAAGATGACCCCCCCCCCAACAGCAGCTGACTGTAGCCAGTGCCAGCCTGGTCCTACGAGCCTCCACTTTGAGGACGGAGGACGTGCGAGACGTTTTCACGTCTCTTTGGGTTTATTAGAAATAGATAAAGTTCAGTCTCCTCCTCTGTATCCACACACACTGCACCATGTTGTCTGCATGTCTAATGACGTGTAAATGTAAAATTCGTCACACTTTTTTTTACTTCTGCCTCAGTCAGTATGTTTATTTGAGTTGTTTTTTTAATGTATACGTTTCCATCATCAGGTTTTTCTTTCAGTATTGAGGTGCTGTGCGTGTCTGGGGGTATTGGGATCGTACCTAGTGGAGGTCTCACCATCCAGTGTTTGCTCCGACACCTTGTTGTCAGGTGACTGGTCAATATGCTCATCCAGGAGGTCAACGTTTGTGACGTCTTGCTGTTTTTCCACCTCCATGCTGACACTGCCTGTCTCCAAACAATGACCCCCCCCCCCAACCCCCTACCACCACCCCCCTACCACCACCCAGAGCATCAGCTATCAGCTGAGTGTAGCTGCTGACCGCTGAGACTGGTCCACTTTGAGGAAGATGGACGTGTGAGACGGAGTCACGTCTCCACGGTTTTATTCGATGTTTTAATTGGGTTTAGACACAGCTCAGTTCCTCCTCCGTCCACACGCACTGCGCCGGCTTGTCTAAAGCAGACCGGTCATGTGACCCTGCCCTTACATCATGCTTTTTCACACACACTCATTTCAGCAGCTGACTGTAGCTGCTGAACGCTGAGGCATTGTGTTGCAGGGTGAGACCGTCACGCCTCTCATTAAAACAAAAAAGAGGAAGGAGGAGAAATAGAGGCATTCACCTCACGAGTAGAGCCGCTTCATTCTGCCGGGTCTCGTCCGCTCACGGGCCGAGATAGCGCGCGCAGTGAAACGTCGTCTGTGGACGTCTGGTAATGAAGAGAAAGGTGCGTGCGTGGCGTTTAGCATTCCGGAGCCTTAGCGCGGCTGCGGCAGAGAGGCCGGGCCGTCGAGGACGAGCCGACGTCGCACTGTGTCCCTCCACGGCCCCAACGGGCCCGTCACCTGAACAGGAAAGAAAAGACCTGCAAATGAAGCCGTTTTCTACTGTTCTATTCCACCGGGGACGGCGTTAACAGGCCGCTACGAGGCGATGGGTGCGCGGGAAGGACGTGTGTAATTAAGCCGCTGTGCGGCAGAGAGAGGTGGACGACGGCGGCCACACTGGTGTCGGCCCGTCCTCCTCTCACCGCCCGCGATGTCCTCCCGCGATATCTGCCCGCTACACAGGAAATTAATGCTGCGAACAAAGGAGCCATGTTTGCTCAAAGACCTCTTGATGGGCCATTCAAGTGCTGTATATTCATTAAAAATAACAATCTGTCAGCACTTACTGACAGCACGCACAACAAGCCAAGCTCTCTTTATTGTTCTCCGAAGATGTTTTTCAGTTCCCGTGCCAAGAGCTGGGTAATTGGCTGTAGCAAAGCCTTGCATGTGTTGTTTTAAGATATTGGACTGACACGCACGGGGCACACTGGCAGAAATGAGGCAGGCGCCCTCCCTCCTCCCCCTCCTCCCCCTCCTCCTCCTCCTCCTCCTCCTTCATCTCCTCCTGGTTTATCCCAGCGAGTCAGAGAAGAGGCGAGATGCTGGATGCGTTTTTGTGTTCTCTGACAGCTTCCCTTCACCTCTCATAAGAGGAGATCCAAGCCGTGCTGCATCATATCTCCCCCTTTGTGTTTGATTCGGAGGCCCGGGCCGCGCGCCTCCCCGCCGCCATTGTGCCGAGGAGGCGATAGCATCGGCGCACGGCGCCCGTGTTAACAATGGCGAGCTGTCGCGCGGCACACGCGGCCGCCGCTGTTTGATGTAGCGGCGGACGTGATCAGATGAGCCGGGCTCAGCCCCGCGCTGAGGACGCTCGCACTTCCTCCTGCAAATGTGGCTCATTGGCGCGCGTTCATGTCCCCACTAATCACACACACACTGTGTGAGTGTGTGTGTGTGAGAGAGTGTGTCGTTGCCAGTTGCCAGCCTCTTGGCAGGTCTTAGGTACAGCTAACAAAAACGAGAGAGAGAAAGAAAGAAATCTCTGTGTGTTTGCCTTGTTCAATTTTGCACGCGGCTTTGAGGCTGCGAGTGTTGCAACTCGACACATTTCTGCGTCGTTGACGTCTGTGATTTATGCACGTTGTACAACACGGCGAGTGCGTGTGTGTGTGCGTGTGTGTGTGTGTGTGTGTGTGTGTGGAAGCGGGGTAATGGAGTTGTGAAGCAACAGTAAAACCCCCTTTTCTTTCCCCCCGCTCCGTGTTATATCTGGGAGTCCTCCACATTGTTAGATTTCGCACGCAGCCCGGCTAATTATCAGCTCAAACACGCAGATGATCGCCTCTTTCCTTTCAGGATTTGACTCGAAATCGGCTAATAATAGAAGCCAGCGTTGAGGAATGGCTCAACAGTCAGCCATTTGCCATCTCGGCGAAAGAGGGAAATGAAATGGTGTAGGATCAGCTGGCTGGCCCCCGAGGAGAGGGAGAGAAAGGGGGGAGCAGGAGAGAGAGGAGGAGGAGGAGGAGGAGGAGGAGGAGGGTGTGTGTCAGTGCTGATTAGGTAAGAGATTGCCTCATGTAATGACACGGCATGGCGCTAGTGGTGCAGAAACACAAACAATGCATAGCAGTGTTTTAGTGCACACACCCCCTGCAGCTGCCTGCCTGGAGATGTTGATATAGACGTACTCTCACTCCCCAGAATATCTCAACGGCTTCAGATGGTGCCCTTCTCCCTGCCTCACAAACATTTACCTCCTCTGGAAGCTGCTTGTCTCCCTCCCTCCCTCCCTCCCTCCCTCTCTCCCTCTCTCTGTGCTCTTTTCCTCTCCTAGATAGAGGTGATTAAAGGGAAGCAGCAACAATGGAGTGTGTGCGGTTTCCCCATCAGAGATTATTATTGTTGCCATCGACAGTGATTGTGAACCCTCGGCCCCGGGCCGTTGAACCTGAACATGGCATCCTCCGCCTGCCTGTAACAGCAGTTGTGCCTCCATTACAGTTCATGGCAAATAAAAGTGATATTTCTAAAAAAAAATAAATTCAACAGTACAATTGCTACCTGCAGGTTGGACCCAACACCTGCACCCTACCTGCCCCCCGAGTCCAGTCCCATCACATCCTATAATAACTTGCATCAAATCTCACCCCTCGATACTCCTCTTAGATGGACAAGCGGACGTTATGTGTTTCTATGGTTTTATTAATTAGGTTTTAGATACAGTCCAGTCGTCTGTCCACGCATACCACACCATGTCGTCTGAATGGAACTGGTCATGTGACTCCCTGCATCACATCCATGAAATGTAAATATGAAAAAAAAACACGTTTCTGATAAACCTCTATAATGACGTGTCTGATGAACCACCTCGTTATAGCGATCACATGGTCGAGAGTTTTCTCCATAAATTCAGTGCTTCCACTACCGGTGTTGTTATCGCAGTATTGAGGCTTTGTGTATCTGTAGAGTGGATGCAAATGCACGTCGTTAGCGTGTTCTCATCGACGTATCGGCCCCCATTACACATGGCGGCATAACTGGAGCCCCCGTAAGTCTCCAGCGGTGAGGAGCGTGAGCGCTGAGCATCTCCGCTCTCCTCCTGACACAGTCGTTAGAGGTGAACGCACGCCACCTTGATTAACAAGTCTGAACGCCGCCGTTGCTTCTATCGACTGTTTTATAGAGAGATCTGCCAATAATAGCTGTCTATTGTGCAGACCCAACGTATATCGGTGTCTTTAATTAACACAGCTGTAAGGGCTGGTTATTCTGTGTGTTGATTCTGTACAGTATCAGTGATTGATTGTCGACACGGCTGCTCCTCCTCCGTGGCTGCTGCTGCTGCACATTAGAAAGCATCAATTACGTCACAAAAGGACCAAATGTATGACCGTGTGCTCGGCTCAATATGTCCACAAGGAAATGAGATTGGAGCACAAATAACCAATCAGGTGCAAAGTTGACTTTTCTTTAATCGAATGTCATTAGGTTCTGGGTCTGTTCAAAGCAGTGTGTGTTTTGTCGAGCTATAGGCTTTTATTTTGAAAGGTCCAGATCCAGTGTGTAAAGCAATAAATGTATTTCTTCTACTCTGATGAGGAAACCTGTAATGGAGCATTGTTTAGTTTGGTGGCTAGAGCAGACATGCCATGTACAGCCCTCACTGAAGCAGCCCCGGTTCAAATCCCGCCAGCCCCATCTCCCCATCTCCCCACCTCCCCATCTCCCCAGCTCCCATCGCTGTCCTGTCAATACAGGCCTTGAGAGCAGGAAGGTCCTCATAATCCTGGTTGGGCTGAGATGTCAAGTTGTCTGCTGGTACTTGACTTCCCCACAGTCCAGAAACAAGCATGGTTTGGTCAAACGGAGACTCTGTTTCCACGTTCCAGTCTGTGCTTTTATTTTAGTCTAGATGTGGCCGTTTGAGAGGCCGCCTTGCTGCAGAGCTGCAGCCGCCTCCAGCTTTAATGGAGGCCCCGGCGCTGGTTCAGCCACGAGGAAATGACCCCCTCTGACTGGCGTGTCACTCTCCTCTCCCCGGCTCCAGTCGCTCCCCGGCTGAACCGCCTGTCCTTGCTCGCCCTTGCAGGTGGGGCGCACACACACACACACACACACACACACACACACACTCATACACTCACACTGAGCCTGCTGAGCCTTCACTTTATGTGCCGGGGACTTAAGGCCGGATCGACTATAGGTTTATGGATGGACATCTTGTCTCTTTACCTCTGTGCCGGCCGCGGCGGCACAGAGAAAATGAGTTCTGAGGATTGGGTTTAGATTTGCCACTGTAGCACTTCAACTCTGATACACTCCAGCTACCATCAGGGGAAGGCTGTCAGAGAGAGAGAGAGAGAGAGGGAGAAGGAGGGAGAGGGAGGGAGAGAAAACAGCGAAGCACAGCAGTGCTATCTAATAGATCAATTTGTAATAAATCTGTTGCCTCAAGCTGTTGTTGTTCGCTTCTGCTCAGTAAAAGGTGTCTGCGTTTTTCTCAGGCAAGAAAATGCTTGTTGGGGCCGCGGCGTGCAGAGCTATCAGTGAATGAGACGTGCCTAAAGCACAGTAAATCATTTTTTCCCGGGCTCAGTTTACATAAGTTGAACACACTGGCCCTTATCAGCACATTCCACTGGTCAAAAAGACGTGGGAGGGAGGGAGGGATGGAGGGGGGGAGGGGGGGGCAGGGTGAGGGTGAGGGTTTTTTGTAACCGATCGATCTGGTCGAGTGCTGAAATGAGGAAGTAACGCTCCCCTCACATTAAATTTCCCCATTATCCAATAGGAGCCATTAATCATGATGAAGGGGCTATTGATTAGGCTATCAGCCAGAGCCGGTCAATTTATTAGCCAGGATGTGAGGATCTGTTGAAGCTTTTTATTTATATATATATCAAAAAGAAAAAAAAACGTCGGAATAGAATAGCAATGGAGCCATTATTATGACAACAGTTTGATCTTTAAGGTAACAAAAGAGCCAGGGCCCCAGTCTGGACCACAGGGGACTAACCCCCCCCTCTAACCCCCCCCCCCCCCCCCCCCCACTACCTCTACCACCAGCAGCAGCAGCAGCCATATGGACGGCACTAATTGTGTTTTACGCCGACCATTTTCAGCGAGTCCGCTGGGGACGTGAGGAAGTGCTGTAGCTGTAATGTCACCAGCAGCAGTGGGCGGGCTCATGAAGGAAACATTAGCAGGCCAGCCAGGCAGTACAACCAGGCAGTACAACCAGGCAGTACAACCAGGC
>CM055193.1:2944610-2971730 GCA_029224185.1 Karalla daura | reverse complement strand
AGTGCTTTTGTCATGGGAAGCTTTAGAAACACACGGCGGCCGTGTCGTGGCATGAGAAATAACAGGTGAGGCGGTGTTGAAAGCATGTGCTGTGGGCACACTCCCCGATCTGCAGCCACCCTTCAATCTCTCTCTGCTTAGCCTCTCTATCCCTTGAAGATGGGTTCAGGCGGCTTAGCACACATCGATTGGATGGGGAGGGATGGAAGGGAGACGTGCAGCGGGCCAATAGGTGGGGCCCGCAGCTAAACCCGGCTCCTTTAGAAAGGATGGGCCTCTGTGTGTGTGTGTGTGTGTGTGTGTGTGTGTGTGTGTGTGTGTGTGTGTGTGTGTGTGTGTGTGTGTGTGTGTGTGTGTGTGTGTGTGTGTGTGTGTGTGTGTGTGTGTCCTGGGTCATTTCTATAGTTGCAGCCCGATGCGGCACAGTCCAGACAAACTGGATCGATCTGTGCCCTGTGGCTGAGCCCCCCGCTGCCCCCCTCCCTCCCTGCCTCCCTCCCTCTCTCTCTGCCCCCCCCCCCCCCAGGCCTGGACAGACACCTCCACACACACTCACACACCCGCCCCTCCACTCAGATTATAGATCCTCTCTCTGGAGATTATACACACTGCCACGGGGGGGATCAATATGAGACACCCTAGAAGCTCGGACACACACAAAAACCCATGTTGGCTTATACACACACACGCATACACATCCACACTGATAAGCAGTATTAATGTACACTAACACACATTCATGCACACGTTTTACAAGGCTTTTAGCAGTCGCACACGGGGTCTGACACACACACACACAAACACACACACACACACCCACACACACACACACACACACACACACACACACACACACACACAGAGCTCTGTCCTCTCCCTCTCTGCAGCCCGGTGCTGCTGCAGGTGGCTGGCTGTTATAGCATGTCTCATTACAGGCTGGCTCACTGTTTAGAGAGGACTAGACCAGCCAGCCGTCCAGCGCGCCCCTCCCCCCACCCCCTTTTATATCACACACACTCACACACACACACACACACACAGACAGACTCACACAGAGTGAGTGAGGCTGCCACAGCCGCACTGAGGCTGCACTCCATTTCATTCAGTCACTTCTTTGCCGGCTGTAGAGAGAGAGAGAGAGAAGGAGAGAGAGTATGTAGAGAGATCGCAGGCTCGTCTGAGGACAAACACCTCGCGTGTGTGCAATGTGTATATATGTGTGTGTAAAGTGTGTGTGTGCGTGCGTGTGTGTCGAGGGAGTTGTTGATGTGGACAGCTGGCGCTTCATGCTGCAGCCACCACAGAACCCTGGGGAGTGTGTGTGTGTCACTGTATGTGTCATGTGCACAGAACTCACACACACACACACACACACACACACACACACACACACACACACACACAGCCTCCTCCTTCAGCTCAGGACCAACTGTTGTCAGTCACACTAACCTTCTGTGTTCTTCATACATGTCGGTTTTGCACATTGTGCGCCTTGAACAGTTTGCTGCAGTCCTCTCAGTTTCCTCTGTGCTCAGCTTAAACTAGCATGTTAGTGCCCGGTCTGCAATTATTGAACTACGGAGCTGAGGCAACACATCTGACTTCTGTTTTTAGTTTGTGTCAAAGTGGCTCCTGTGGTTGTTGTTATAAACCCAGTATATCTCTGTGGGTGCAAATGCTGACATGACTGAACCTCATTCAGAGCAACTGTAAACATCTTTGATATCATTCCACCAAAGCTTGTGTTACAACTTATTTTCACTAGGAGTCAAAAGACCAACTCGTACCTACCATAAAATTCCCTAATCTATCTCAGACTGCGCTTTTTGGCTAAGTCCGAGTTAAGAAAATAACCCAATGGGAGCACAATGTGATTTATTCTGTTTACATCTCCTTGGGAAACCAGTGAAATGTGACCCAGTAAGGAGTCTGTAGACTGTCACTGGGCCACTGGAGTCCAGTTGCCACGACTTGCGACTCCTTGGATTAGCTCAGTAAGCGCTCCGCTGGTTATTTTTGAACCAGTTTATCTCTGTTGGTGTAAATACTGACTGTACTCTGACCTCATCCAGAGCCATTGTAGACAGATACACACTTCCATCGACCCCTCTGGGATATTCAAGTTCCAGCTGCAACACGATAGGTTAGAAATAAAGCACTGACCGAGGTAACAAAGCTGTCCACCAGAAGCAGAGCTAAAGCTTCAGATATGTTTGATCTGATCTTGGGCTAAGATGATAAATGTGCAGAATGAGTGGTTGTAGCTTCAGTCTGTGTGAGTGCAGTGTCCTGGTTCCAGTGGAGCTGATGTGACTCAGGGAAGTGTTGCTGGTTACTGGGGATCTTCAGCACCCGGGGCTGGAGTGTGATGATCCTCGGAGCTCTGTCTGCTCTGGCTCGGAGGGCGAGCTGTCCATCAGCTTTGCAGGAGTGAGTGAAGCCGACATGAGGGACGAGCCCTCCGAGCCGTCTCATATTGAAACGCAGCAGTGTGAATGTGCAGCCTGTCGCCAGCCCAACAGATCTATTTTTAAAGATCCTCTCTCTCTCTATCTGTCTCTCTCTCTCTCTCTCACTCTGTGCTCCCATCGCTCCCCATGCCGGAGACTCTGGGAAAAGGGCTTTTTAGTGAAATCCAACCACCTGCCGACTGCTAAATGAGAAAGCGTGGGCTAGCCGAGAGGGAGAAGAGAGAGGGGAGAGGGGGAGGGGAGGGAGGAGGGAGGAGGTGTTGTCAAAGAGCCTCTGTTCTCCCCCAGGAGCTCAGTCAGCTGTAGGCCTGCCCTATTGTAGAGGGCTGATGGTATCGCTTGCCAGGTATTTCCCACTGCTTTTCCAGAGAGGAGATGTTAGAGAGGAGGAGGAGGAGGAGGAGGAGGTGGGGGTAGAGGAAGGAGAGCAGGAGGAGAAAAGTGTGGCCCAGTGTGGCCCTCGGCTGCCTGTCATGGCGGGAAGGGGGAGGAGGGTGGCCCCACACACACAACACACACACACACACACACACACACACACACACACACACACACACACACACACACAGACACACACAGCAGGAAGTGGCACACGGCGTCCTCGGCCATCAGCTGGTCTGAGGCTGCGGATCAGTAATAACACTAGGCTTCCTCTCTCTCTCTCTCTTTCTCTCTTTCTCTCTTTCTCTTTCTCTCCCCCTCTTTCCCTCTCTCTCTCTCCCTCTCTCTCTCTGTCTTTCTTGGCCCTCAAGTCCCCTCACACCCCTGCGGCTCCATTATTGCATTCCTTGTGCTATTTAATTTCGGGATCAGTACACTCAAGGGGGTGCAGCTTTGCAGCTAAAGCCGTGCACCACTCTGCTGTGTGTGTGTGTGTGTGTGTGTGTGTGTGTGTGTGTGTGTGTGTGTGTGTGTGTGTGTGTGTGTGTGTGTGTGTGTGTGTGTGTGTGTGTGTGTGTGTGTGTGTGTGTGTGTGTGTGTGTGTGTGTGTGTGTGTGTGTGTTGCTCTGCCAGTTTGAAGCACTTTTAACAATGCAGGTGTGTCCTGCCTCGTGGCTCTAACCACCTGCAGAAGAGTGCGGCCTCCCCCTCCTCCTCCTCTCCTCCTCTCCTCCTCCTCCTCCTCCTCCTCCTCCTCCTCCTCCTCCCATAGGCTCATATAAAACCCGTACGCCTGCTTGTGTGTCCTGGATTGCGTTCTCACTGCTCCCTTCTTGTTCTCGTTGTGTTTTTTTGTGATCTCATCTCCACCAGCACCGACACTAACACCAGCACCAGGAACCAGGAACCAGCACCGCCCCCACACGTCTGTTTACAAAACACTGGCGTGTAACCGCCGTGCTCACTATGTGACTTATTTTTTCTGTTTTGTTTTACCTCCTCCATTGTTGGCTCCTGCTAGAGGACAAGAAGCAGCAGCAGCACTGATGCTATCAGAGTGCATGCAGCTCCTCCCTCCCTCTCTCCCTCTCTCTCTCCCTCTCTCTTTGTCTCTCTCTCTCTCTCCACCTCTGCAGCAAATGAGACGTGTTCCTCTTATTTGCTTGATGCAGAGTGAGCAGGACGCGGCTGCTCTGCTGAGGCTGAGGTGTGTTTTAGATTAGACATGCTTGGCAGCCGTAAGAGAATGGCTGGCTGAACAATGAGCTGCAGCTGAGAAAAGTGCTCCATCTGTGTGTGTGTGTGTGTGTGTGTGTGTGTGTGTGTGTGTGTGTGTGTGTGTGTGTGTGTGTGTGTGTGTGTATAACAATGAATATTCCATAGCTTGAACAGTGTTCAGTGAGGATCAGGTTTCTGGGGTCTGAGGTTCTATTGCTCGGTGGCTCAGTGATTATCATCCCCCACCCGGTCCAGTCGATGTATTGAATGCGTGTCTTCCACCTTTTTCTCCCCTCTCTCCCTCCCCCCTCTCTCTCCCTCCCCCCTCTCCCTCTCTCCCCCTCTCTCCCTCCCCCCTCCCTCTCCCTCCCCTTCTCTGGGGCTTGAGTGGAAGAAGTGAAACTCTGCTGAGGGAGAGTGAGAGTCCTGCTGTGGCAAACCCACACTTCAGGCCTTAAGAAATAGCCCCCCCTCCTTTCCTCCCTTCCACACACAGACCCCTCCTCACACACACACTCACACACTTCTCCACCTCCCTCCCTCTTTTCCACTCCTCCACTTGAGCGAGGAGACCCACTTCCAAATGCACAAAATGGCAGGAATGTTTAACAAGCCGGGCAGACCCTGGAGGAGCCGTGTGGCCCGCTTCGATGAGCCCCCGCCCCCCCTTCTCCTCCTCCTCCTCCTCCTCCTCCTACCGACCTCCCTCAGCCCCCCCACCTCCTCTCCCTTTTTTGTTTCCCCTCCTGTGCAGAACCCAGATCCTGAAGCGTTAAACTGGAGGGTTTTAACTTTCTCACATTCATTGAGATTCATGTTCCAGCCGCTCTCAGAGAAAATGCCCTTGAGGTAGTAGACTTTTAGGGCCCGGGATAAGTTCAAAATGTGCTTTTGACGTTCACAGAATAGACTCTCTGGCTGTCTGTGAATGATTAAACTAGATCCCCGTCTCTCTGTTCTCCTCCACCACCTCTCCTCTCCTCTCCTCTCGCTGCCTGTTGACGTGCTGCTCCTCTGGCCTCGTCTAAATGAACGTGCCGGCGAGGTGAAGGGACACTAAACCCTAATTCCCCCCGATTTGACTCCTCAGAAACATGTCATCTCATTCAGATTAGTCTCTTTTGTTCTCTGCCCTCCCCCACTCCCCTCCCTCCCTCCCTCCTCCACCCATCTCTCTCAACACACACACACTCCCCCTGTGTTCCTCACAGATCACACAATAGCACTGATGGATATTTTCATTCATGTTATCTTGTAAATGACTTCCAGGGATGGCGAAGAGGAGGGAGAGGGTAAAAGGGAGAAGAGGGCAGCAGAGAGAGAGAGAGAGAGAGAGAGAGAGAGGGAGAGGGAGAGAGAGATAATGCGACTCTCAGAGCCAGCGAGGGTGATAACCCCCCCCCTCCTCTTACCCCTCACACCCCTCCGCCTCCCTTTTTCTTCTTTTCTTTTTTTTTTTTAGAACAGCTCATTCAGCCCACAGCAGATAACAAGCCCACCCTGGGGTGATACACACACACACACACACACATACACACACACACACACACACACTCACAGAGCCTCTCAAAAAACAAAAGCCTGTGATGTCAGAGGCTCACACACACACACACCAGCCCCTCTACAAATGGTATCTTGGGTGTCGGAGCCATTTAATATCTTGGCCTCCCCTCCTCTTCCTGTGCGAGTGGCCAGATAAACCGCCGCCAGATCGATGACTCTGTTGACACAAACAAATACAGAGCAGATGATGGCGGCGTGTCCCTCACCGCTGGAGGAGAAGCCTCCGAGCCTCTTTTGTTGCCGGCGTCGCGTGCTCCTCGAGCGAGGCGCGGCGCGGCGTGCCGCTACGCACAGCCAGGCGCTCTGCGTGTGTGTGCGTGCGTGTGTGCGTGTGTGTGTGTGCGTGTGTGTGTGTGTGTGTGCGTGTGAGTCGTACCTACAGTGTTTCTTTTTCTTTCCTTGAATCAAAGCTCACAGCTGAAAGCTCTCGTCCGCCTCGGTGTCTGTGAGGAGAGCGTAGCCTGGTCGCTAACTCAGGGCGACGTCAGCCCACCTGGATGCAGAGTCCCCCACACACACACACACACACACACACACACACACACACACACACACACACGCAGTCCTCTACCTTTTTCACTCGTGTAGAGGCTCGGTCGGCCCTTTTTTTTTGATTCGCTGCGCACGTTGTGCAAACAGGGATTTGGCGTCCTCAGCTTGTTACGGCCTCAGTGAATCACCTGCTTTCATCCAGCGGAGCACATTCCTCTGTTTCGCCGCTGAAAAGCAGAAGGTGAATGAACGACTGTTTTTGCTAATTTGACTTTTTGTGTATTTGCGTCTTTTACCCCCCCCCCCCATTGTAATAACTCTCAACTTTGGCAGCCTGGTGGAGAGTCCTGTGCCAGGCCTCGCTCCGCCTGCTTTTCTTCTCCTCTCAAGTGTGTGTGTGTGTGTGTGTGTGTGTGTGTGTGTGTGTGTGTGTGTGTGTGTGTGTGTGTTTTATTGTCCCGGGCAGCGTGAATGTTTTTGTTAAGGAGATGGGGGTTCGCGACCCGGCCATACCACCAGTCACATTCAATTTAGCAGCTGCAGCAGCAGCAGCCGGGCCAGTCGAGGCCACTTCCTCCTCCTCCTCCTCCTCCTCCACCCCCCCCCCCTCCTCCTCCCCCCCCCCCTCCTCCTCCTCCTCCTCACACGACGTCGTTCAGCACGTGAGAGGAGGCTCGTTATGTAACGTGTAATGCATGAATGAGAGGACGAGGCGGGGGGGGAGTGTCTGTGTGTGTCCGTGTGTTGGGGCTGGACACAGGCTGTTGTCATGCGGCTGGAAGCGGGTCACACTGATGACTGGGGAACGGGGTTAAAGCCAGTGTTGCTCACTGGTGTATAAATGGAGTGGAACAATAACATAATTCCCCTTGGGCGTAATGTTTGCTTTGGAAAAGGCAACCTCGTAGCGCTCCAAAAGTCCTTAATCCTATTACTCGCATTCCAATTGAATTTGACTCAAGGAGAAAAAAATGTCTTTTCAGCAGAGGTAACGCCGCAGTAATGCATTTCTGACTGCGTTCACTCCCCATCCTCACATTCCTCTCTTCTTCTCCTCCTCTCCTCCTTCTCTTTCAGATTGTGTGTACATTGAGAGCCGGCGGCCCAACACTCCCTACTTCATTTGTAGCATTCAGGACTTCAAACTGGTGAGTAGATTTCCAACTTCCTGTCTGTCATGTTTCACATCCTCTTGTCCTCGCGCTGACCCTGGCTAATCCCCCCCCCCCCCCCCCCCCCCACACACACACACACACACACACACACACACACACACACACCCCCCGCCCATCCGCTAACGTCCCATGCTGGAAAACAAACCGGGCCGTTGTCTTGAGACGGGCCTGAGGACAGGCAGACAGGACAGCAGACAGGACAGCAGACAGGACAGCAGACAGGACAGGCAGACAGGACAGGCAGACAGGACAGCAGACAGGACAGCAGACAGGCAGACAGGACAGCAGACAGGACAGGCAGACAGGACAGCAGACAGGACAGCAGACAGGACAGCAGACAGGACAGGCAGACAGGACAGGCAGACAGGACAGCAGACAGGACAGGACAGGCAGACAGGACAGCAGACAGGACAGCAGACAGGACAGCAGACAGGACAGGCAGACAGGACAGGCAGACAGGACAGCAGACAGGACAGGCAGACAGGACAGGCAGACAGGACAGGCAGACAGGACAGCAGACAGGACAGGCAGACAGGACAGGCAGACAGGACAGGCAGACAGGACAGTCTGTCTGTCTGTCTGCCACCTGCACTCTGTTTCTGCTGAGCTGTGGGGAGAGCTGCAGGCTCGCACCGCGCCACAGACCGGCCTGCTAATCGGTTCCTGTCCTGCGGTTTGTTGCTGGAGGGTCACGTGGAGCTATAAATAAATGAGTAAATAAATAAATAAAGTAAGTAAGTCCCCCTGAGAGCAGGACCGGAATATTAAGCACCTCTGTGGATCCACGGCCTGAGCAATAATAATACTCCTAATGGAAACAAAGATGTTTGTCGATGCACTTAATTGATTTAATGAAGGAGACCTTCACCAGTTTTCAATTGATTTTTTTTTTTCCTTCTTCTCAAATGATTTATTTATTTATTTATTTATTTAACAACCTAATGCGGCCAAATTGCCTCTTTTGCTGAATAAAGAAAGAAATTAGTTTTTAATTTGCTCCTCAGAACGGTTGATTTATCAGGCTCGGCCTCGCTCACCGAGGTGGTTCCACCTTAAATGTTGCCCCGTATACACACACACACACACACACACGCACACGCACACGCACACACACACACACACACACACACACACACACACACACACACACACACACACATTGATTGTCCCTGTTTTCTTGACGTCTACTGAAAAGATGAGACACATCAGCAGTTCACCGTTCACTGTTTCTTTTGGCCGGGGAGGTTCACTAAATGCAGAAGCTACTGGTCAAGCCTGAGATCAATCGTGCAGCTCAGGGTCATTGATCGGTATCGATCGATCCTGGGTATGGCTTCCAACTGCCAGCGCTGGGCTGAGCGTCACAGCCCTCTAACGGGCCGCTCGTCTGTCAGAGCGCTGGGGGCTCAGACCCCTGGGGGGGCCACATAATGGCTGCCAACAGCCAGGGTGATGATGTGAGGTCAGCACAGAGGCCACACACACACACACACACACACACACACACACACACACACACACACACACACACACACACACACACACACCATACATTCAGGAGTAGGCGGGACAAGTGCATATATTTATGCATGTACTGTATGTATGGTATGTATGAGTGTGTATGTGGGTGAAGCGAGCCAGGGCTCCCATGTATCCTTAACAACCTGGAAAAGGGCATTGAAAGTGAGAGGAGAAGTCAAGTGTCCTGGAAAAACATTCTCTCCTTTCAACATTGCGAGTGGGGCTGCAACAATTAGATGTAAAACGACGCAAAAAAATGTGAAAATGGTTAAAGCCTGTTTCACAGAGGACAAGCTCAGGTCTTAAAATGCCTTGTTCTGTGTCCACATCTGTCACAGAGACGAAAGAAACTAGAAAATGTTCTCAAAACGAATGAAACAAAATCTGATGAGCTGTTGCAGCTCAAATTGCACGTATACACAGACAGTTTAGATGATTTCCACTAGCACAGTTTGTAAATTAGTCCCAATTTCTATTGGAGTACTTCATCGATCCCATTGAGCATCTTAAGAATCAGGCTTAAAAAGTGGAATGAAACATGAAAGAAACTGTAGAAAATGGCTCCAAAGCATATAATTAGCCTAGGCGACATCGTGTCCATAGCAACTGGAGAGGTCCCAGAAGGTGATGTGGAGAACGTGATGTGGAGAACGTAGTGGGAACCCTGGCTGGGCGTGTGAGCCCGAGCTCAGGGAGGGGGGGGGGCAAGGCGCGCCTCTAATCGGATTGCTGCTGCAGAGTGCTGAGGCGGGCAGGAAACCCCTGGCCCGAGCACACACACACCTGACCACTCAGAGAGCCGAGCACCTGCACCTCGACGATGAGGAGGAGGAGGAGGAGGAGCACCTGCAGAGGTGTGAGGGCGGAGCTGTCCAGCCAGAGAGAGAGAGAGCTGGTCCTCTCTCTCTGTCCTTTCACTCCGCCTCTCTCTCTCTGTCCACCCCCCCACCCCGCCCCCATCCATCTGTAATTAATGAACAGCCATCTGCAGGGCTGTGTGTGTGTGTGTGTGTGTGTGAGCAGACTGTACCCTTGTCCTCCCATGTTAAGACAACAGGCCCCCGCTGGCTGCAGGCGTCAGCCACAGATCATCATCTCTGCCTTCTAGAAGCCTCCGCGAGGCCGGGCCGGGGCCGTGATTGCACACTGCGGTCGGTCTGAACCTGCAGACTGGGGGTGGGGGGGGGGTGTGGGTGGGGGGGGGGTGGGGGGGGTGCAGTAGTCTGGGTCGTCTCCTTCGTTTCCTCCTTTGTGACAACGCATTGAAAAGGCGACGTGGCGTCTAAGTGAAGCACGCATTATTAGACGCCGACTTGTTCTCTTTATTTCCTCCTCCTCCCCCTCCACTCTTTCCAGACACACACGTTATCGATCTGCTCTGCCCCCCCCCCCCTCTTTGGGCTGTGCAGCAGCAGCAGCAGAGGGGGAGGAAATTTCATTGGTCCTGAACCAAACAACCTCATCAATATCACCCCAGCCCCCCCCCTCCTCCCCCTCCCCCCTCCTCCCCGTGTCTCTCTCCTCTCTCCTCCCTCCGTCTTTAGGCTGTAACGGTCTCACTCATGTACTTTATCTAATGACCTGTGAATCCAATTAGTGGTGTGTAGAAATCCTGAACGCAGCCATCAATCTCCCCGCCGCGCGGCACAACGCGGCCTGCAGCCCGCCTCCTCTCTGCCGCCGCTTCTCCTCCTCGCACCCGTATCATCACGTCTGCGTGTGTGTGTGTGTGTGTGTGTGTGTGTGTGCGTGTGTGTGTGTGTGTGTGTGCGTGCGATCAGTGCCGTATACACACTAACGTATAGAGAGCTCTGTTGCTCTGCAGTAACGCATGCAGCAGAACTGGGGTCATTCTGGACTTGGAGGACAATCTTCTTCTTCTTCTTCTTCTTCTTCTTTTTTTGTCTAGTTTGTTTGCTCCGACAGTGGCACAGCGCAGCGGTGCCCACCGCAACCTCTGTGACTTATTGATCCCCCGATATAGATTCCAGCCCCCCCCCTTCCTTCCCTCCTCTCTCCCTTCCTCCCTCCCTCCTCCCTCCCACCCAAAATGTCTGCCCGGATACAGAGGTGACCAGTAGGAGGCCGCCTCAGCCGCTGGGGCTATGAGACAAAGGAGAGCACAGATCGCTGCACGTTCACTCACATCACGTCAACGCACAGCCAGCCGAGGCCAGGCCCATCTAGGAGAGCGCCTGAGAAAAGTTCTTTCTCTTGTTCCTGAAAGCCTCGTGTCTTTCACTCCGCCCTGACACAGTCACTTTAATGGCACCCGGCGCTCCGGTTTGTTTTCCACTCAGGTCGCTCTCAGTTTACACGCCGTGCCACGACCCGAGTGTTGACAATCTATATTTGATGAGCGTAATGCAGCACACACACACACACACACACACACACACAGACAGTTAGTCATTATGTTGATGTTCTGCTGCTGCTCGTGTACATATTTATCTGCAGCACACACACACAGACGCTGTGATCTGATGTGTGTTTCCTGTTTTGGGATGTAAAAACAATGGCTGGTCCACTCTGCCTTCTTCTATCTCTCCACCCATTGTCTCTCTCCCTTTCACTCACTCACACCTCATTCCTCACCTCATCCTCTCTGCTCTTTATCTGCTGTCACTCACCCCCCCCTCCCTCCCCCCCTCCCTCCCTGCCATGTTCTAGTCATTGTGTCCATGTCCTCGACGCTTATTGACCCCCCTCGCCGCCCCCCCGTCCCCCCGCCCGCCTCCGTTCCTGCTCGTATCTAGCCTCATTTGCTGTTATTGGCCAAGTCAGCTGTGTTCCTCCCTCCCTCTCTCTCTCACCCCCCCCCCCCCTGCCTCCCTCGCTCTCTCTTGCTAATGGAGTGATTGCAGCGTTTCTCCCTCTGGGAATGCCGGATCGGGGAGCCCAGTACACACCAACACACACATGCAAGCCTCTCTTTAGTTCCAGACACACACACACACACACACACACACACACACACACCCCTGCTTATGGACATTTAATTAGATGCCATGTACAATGCAATTATCTTGCCAGGAGTCCGGCTCATATGTTGCAGGGCCGATCAGCTTAAAAGGATGAGGGATTTTCTTTGTGATACTGTAGAACCCGCTCACACACACACACACACACACTGAGTCTGTGTGTGTGCGTGTGTGTGTGTGTTGTATTGGTTTTCATTTTGTCTTGGCATCAGTATAAAAACAATGTGTGTGTGTGGTTGTAGTCGTCCCAGGGTGGAGCGTGCTCTGTTTGCACGGTGCTGATGATGAGTGTAAGCAAATCATCAGCTACTGCGCCTGTGTGTGTGTGTGTGTGTGTGTGTGTGTGTGTGTGTGTGTGCGTGTGTGTGTGTGTGTGTGTGTGTGGCTGGAACACACAGTGTTGCCTATGCGTGCATATTTTTCCTCGCATGTTATTGAAAGCAATCGACGTCCCGGGCCTAATTAATGAGAAGTGTTAAGAGAGGAAAATGAGTCGCCTATAAAGCGCGGCTCCTATCGATCTGTGATTGGTGGCGGGTTAGTACGGCCTCTGAGCGGCTGATGGTCAGGGCCGCTCCTCTGGACTGACAGGACGGACACCCGCCGCCCTCCGTCCTCACGCCGCCTGCTCCACGCCCTGGTCGGGCTGTCCCAGGAGCGGTCTGAAGGCGTGCAGCGCCTGCAGCAGCTGAGCCAGGGGCGCCTTCTGAAATGCAGGGCGCGGGAGCCGAAACGCTCAATTAGCAGGTGGTTGGAAATCGATACAAACACCAATTACACTTCTGTGGTTTTTCTTACGTTTCCAGCGCGGCGCGGTTATCCCTGGGACTGTCTGAGAAAACAAACATCGCAAACGTGCTCCTCTGTTTTAATTAAGACTTTCCCGCCGCATGGAAACGTCCCACTCGGGTTGTTTGTTTGTGTTTTCTAAGTGGGAGCTGAACTGGCTCAATGGCTGCAGATTGTAGCGCCAGGGCGGGCCGTGTTTCTCCGCTCCTGCCTGCTCGCGTGTCTGCTCTGCCTGTGTGTTGTGGACAGATAGATCAGCCTCGCTCTCCCCAGTTGTCATGTAAACATCATGTGTATACCTCCAGCGTACACACCCACACACACACACACACACACACACACACGTACGCACCCAAATGTTAACTGTATGTCGCACACGTTTCCCGATGCTTTTCATCTGAGCTTATCTCCCAGCCGAGGAAAATGCCACCCTTTTCAAAGCTGCGTAATTAAAAATGTTTGATAAAGATGCAAATATATGTGCATAAATACGCATGCTTAACATGAGCAGTTATTAGGTTTTCTGTGGACCCTGAGCCGGGTCCTAATGGAATCCAAAATGCCGAAAATTAGCTTTACAATGAGATCCACGAGCTCATTAGCTCGCGGCTACTTTGCCTGTGCATATTCAGATTATGCAAAAAGAGGAAGAAATGGCTCCATGCACGCTGATGTGGCACTGGGAGGCGGAGCTGTGTGGTGCGGTCGGGGGGAGGAAGATGACGTGTGGACGCCGAGGCCGCGCTCGCAGGTCCACCCGGCCCATCACTCCTCTCTGGCCGCTGCCTGGGAGCCCGACTGCCCTCTTCATCTCTCTGACACACACACACACACACACACACACACACACACTCCCCCCACCACCCCCATCGAACATTTTGAAATGCAATTATGGATCAGTGAGCACCGCCATCAGTCGCACTTCTTGTTAATATTTATCGAGTGGAGCAGCAGCCGCTGCCATCTCCTGAGAGGGGGGCGCCACCCTCATTAGGGGCAATTTTGTATGTGGCTGAGAGAGAGAGAGAGTGTGTGTGTGTGTGTGTGAGAGTGATGCTCAGGCCTTTCTCTGGCTCCAGGTCCGCTCCGCCTGCAGGAGACGAGCTGGAACATTTTGCAGACATCAGCTCGTGGACACGCAGCCTCTCACAGGGCTGTCATCGTGGAAACACGTTTACCTCGATCTTGTTGAATAACAACAGTCATCATCGCGTCCTCGCTCCTGTAGATACGACAGGTTTTTGAAATGCAGCTAACGAAAAAAAACAAAACAGATGAATCAGGACAGACGCAACAAATGACTAGCATAGCTCCACCTGTGTTTGAAAGGTGAGTAGATGCAGGCAGGAGGATGTGGTTCCTCTTCTGATTCTGGCTCCAGCATATGAGGCTGTTTGAAACAGTGGCACATGCAAATACTCCCACACCTGAACATTAGGATTGTAAAGAGACTGTTAGGCGTGAAACCCAGCAGAGAACCAGGATTGATCCTGGGTCGGACCATTCCAGGTCGTCTTTAGGCGCCTGCTGGTCTCCAGCATCAGGCTGCTGGCAGCTTTCTGCCTGAATGTCAGAGCGTTCCCTGCTGAGAACGCTCTGGGCGTCCGCTCCGGGGGCTTCCTAGAGGAAGGAGAGAGGAGCAGGAATCCACTCTGACATTACGCTCTTATTGACTGCAGCCGCAGCAGCAGGAGCAGGTATTTACACCAAGTAGAGACATTCTCCTGATTGTGGAACAAAGTAATTCTGCTCAGATTACCTGCCTGTGGTGGACAGACAGCCCCTCCCTCCTCCTCTCTCTCCCTCTCTCTCTCCCTCTCTCTCTCCCTCCCTCTCTCTCTCTCTGGCTTGTTACTGCTGCTGTTGCACTATCGGGTGACTTTCTCCATAATGGCCGATTTGATTAATGCTCCTCCACAAGGAGCTCTGCTCCCTCACCAGCTCTCCTCTCCTCTCCCTCCCCTCCCCTCCTTCTCTACCCAGCTGAAATTTCATTGAAGTGACGCTATTAATACTATTCTTTGGAGTGTCATCAGATGCCTATGGAACCTGTTTTAGTTCCTGTTGCTCTCAGAGACCTTGTACTTATTGGAGAGAAATGCTCTCAGCATATGTCAATGCCAACATGTGAGCCACTTTAGAAAACAGCTTCTTAAACCCTGGAATTAACGCGCTACAAAGGGAAGATAGAGATCAGTAGTGGTGTGAATGTGTGTGATGGAGGAGATCCAGCCTCGTCTCACCTCTCTATTATGAACTAAACTCTCTGGGCTCGGCGGCAGGGAGAGGATGAAAGCGTTCGAGGCAGATGAGTGTATAAGATCAAAGACGACCGCTGCGGCGCTCATGTTGCATGTTCAGCTTACGTGACCTTCATCCATCAGGTAAATGCATCAGAGCCAGTCTCACTCCATTTACATGCAGTCGTTGAGCAGACACCGTTATCCAGAGCGACTAGCGTGGGAGGAAGTGGTTTCTGCTCCGGGTGAGGAGACAAACAAAGTAAAGGCCCACAGGGTTGTTGTCAGGGTTCCTGGAACTGTGCTCCTATCGTTCTGCTTCTATAGCCGAGTCCCCATGTACCTGCTATGTTCCCTCTAATTCTGCCTCATTAACATAGGTACCAGGTACCTGTGTACCTGCAGCTTTATTTCTGTGTTCCTGTGAGTTCCTAAACCTGTCCATATATAAATCTGTTCCTATAATAATTCCTCTAACATCGCCTCTATGATATAGCTCCTGTAACTGTTCCTGTAACATGGCATCCATATAATGACATCCAGACAACAATATTCCCCTAGCTGCGTTCTGTAATTCCTTTCCTAGAGCACGGTTCCTGTAATTTCGATCAGTTCTAGAACTGTGTTCAGCGTCTGTCCTGGGGTCTGGTGGTCACTGAGCCGAGGCCTGGAGGTCAGGAGCTGCAGCAGCTGCTGCCTCGCTGGAGGCTGCAGGGCCGACAAGTGCTCCGGCCTCCTCCTCCTCGTCCTCTTCTTCTTCTTCCCTCCAATCAGATGTAGACGGGCAGGCGTCTCTCAGACAGCTACACCCGCCCGTCTCTCGCCTCCTCTCGGGGAGGCAGGTGAGATTGATTGTCCACGCGAGCGCAGCGATGAATAAATACAGCAACACAAACGGAGAGGTTGAGATAACAGCACAGTTCAGCCTCTCAGAGGGAGAGAGAGAGAGAGGGAGAGAGAGGGAGAGAGGCTGCTCTCAGATCAGCTCAGCTCGCGGGGATAAAACCCAACCTGCCCGTCGCTTCCCAGCGGCTCCTTCCTATCCCACTCTTTTCATCTTTTTGGACAGATAACACTTTTCTCTCTCTCTCTCTCTCTCTCTCTCTCTCTCTGTCTCTCTCTCTCTCTCTCTCTCTCTCTCCCTCCCTCCCTCTCTCTCTCCACACTCTGCCCTCTCTGTGCATTAGCTAAATGCTGCTATGGAAACTAGTGGTTCAGCCAATAGGACGATGTCTCTCTTTCTCCAGGAGAGGAGACGAGGGAAGTGGAGACAGACTGGAATCAAAATGGGGTTTTGTGTGTGTGTGTATGTGTTTTTATGAGCAGTGATTACCTTCCCAGATGGAGGTGGATGTGGGGGGTGGGGGGTGTCACCGCCCCGGGACAGAGGAGAAGAGGGGGGGGGGGTGCTGGGATTTAGGGCCAGGCCAGCGGCCAGAGCATTTTCATAAGACTCTTTAAAAGCTCAATCAATAGGCACCTCTGTGACCCCGCGCTGCTAAATAATTCAGCAGAGCGGCCTCTGGCCCGCTCCGTCCCTCCGAGTTTCATTAGCTTGCTTTCCTCTCACCAGATTTGTTGCCGTCAGTGTCGGATGGCGTGAAGCCCTAACATGTGTGTCCAAGTGTTCATTTCAGTGCTTGGAGTCGTCTGCGCCTCTCCTCCGACGGCTTGTCCGATTCTTGTATGTCTGGCACGTTAAGCAACGTCTCCGCTGACATCTCTCTCTCTCTCTCTCTCTCTCTCTCTCTCCCTCTCTCTCTCTCCCTCTCTCCCTCCCTCTCTCCCACTCTGGGGTGTGAAGCTCCACATTTCATCTTTAAAAGCAGGAGAAAAGACCAGACACAAAGCGTTTCCAACATCCTTCCTCCTCAGAGCGAGGTCTTGTGGGAAGATGGCCCTAATTCTAACCAAAAAGAACAAACGGAAAGCCTGTCTATCTATCTGACCCCGACCATGATTGGAGTTGTGGAATCATCGCTTTCATTTTTGAGAAACACTGCTACGCCTACTGCTACTCCTTCCCTCGTATTCACTGCGTTTCCATTCCAGATTTGTATAAAATAAAAGCCGTGTTTCTGTGCTGTTACAACAGCCATTTGCAGGTTTTTCTACTCAACTCTAATCTTTGTGTGTTCACATGGTGTTATTAATTAGTTGTTCACTTTGGATTTAGAAGCAGTTTGGTCTCCTCTGTCCACACATACATCTTGGTCATGTGACTCCTTACGTCACTAAATGCAATGGGAGCGTTTGCATAACAGTTTTGCGCTACACTTGGTTATCAGGACGTCTTAAAAACCCCCCATGGGAGCATGGACGTGTCTGCGCTGTAGTTGAGAGGTTTGTCCAAACCTTAGTGTCTCCATCGCAGGCTTTTCGTTGCGATGAAGCATCGTCTTTTGACTCCCGCAGAGGACGCGGGGCCAGGACGGGGTAGGATAGACCTGCAGGACGAGTCCGGGTCTGGTCTTCAGCGTGTTAGAAAGGAAGCCAGACACAGACGAGGTGTGTCTTCATCACCTGCGCGGGTCCTCCCTCCGACCCGGCGGGGGGGTCGTCTCTCAATTAGAGCGACGCTGCTTTGAAGTCGACTAATGTGGCGGCCTCGCAGTCGGCGTGGCCGCGAGGTTTCCATGGTGAATAAGCAGAGAGGTGTGGACGCGTCCCCCCAGCCAGTCCCCGCTCCCAGCCTCACTCTCTCACTCTCTCACACACACACACACACACACAGAGACACACACACACACACAGACACACACACACACACAGCTCTCACGCATTGTGCGGGTCTCCAGTTTCGCTGGGCCACCCAGCGCTGGTGCGGTAACCAGACACTAAACACATTTGCGTGGATTGGTCAAGCTTTAATTGGATTGGCCTCTGCTCTGAAAATGGGCGGCTAATTTTAACCCTCGTCCCTCGCCTTGCTTTCACGTCTCCGCTTCCCTTCCCTTCCTCCCCGGCCTCCGTTTCTCTCCATTCCTCTCTCCACTTTTTCACCCTCCTTCCCCTCTCTCTCTCTCTCGCTCGCTCTCTCTCTCCTTTAGACTTAAGTCGGTATCTGGCGTGCTTCACCGCTGGTTCTCAGCTCAGCTCGGTGTAATTTCCAGCTTGTCCAATGTGTGACATGCCAATAAAAAAAAGAATGAGAGAGAGAAAGAGAGAGAACACGAGGGAGGGAGGGAGGGCTGTGGAAGTGGAGATTTACAGTGGTATCGAGTTCACACGCTTCCACTGAGGCCCTGCCCACCCCCACCCCCCGTCTCTCTTTCTCTCTTTCTCCTTGTCTCTGTTAAAAGAACACATGGTGCAAATTAACTCTTGCTAACGGAGAAAGACAGAGAGAGAGGGAGAGTCACTGAGAGCAGAAAGGGAGGAAGGAAGAAGGAGAGGAAGAGGGGCATCGGTCAGGGAGAGGTGCAGACACGAGAGGAGGAAATTTCAGGGATTGCTGTGAGGTCTGAGGAATGTCTGCACTTTGTAGCTCGGAGCTCGCTGCCTCACACAGCCCCTGGAACAAGAGCAGCAGCACCACAGGCTGCCTGCTCCTGCAGCCCCACACACACACACACACGCACACACACGCACACGCACGCACACACGCCCCGTAGACATTTTGTACACAGGCTACAGCTTGACTGAGCATTATCTAGTCTCCATCTCTCAGAGCTTGTTGATCTAATGCGACTGGCTCACATATGCTCGAGCTTTGATCATGAAAGGAGGAGAGTATTACTGTGTGTAAGAACCCTCACATGCCATTTCTCTATTCACTCCTCAGCGATGAGGAAAACCCCCTCCTCCCCTCCCTTTCTCTCTCCCTCTCCCTTCTTTAAAGCATAGAAACCACAAAATTGTGAGTCTTATCAATCATGTCATCAGGATTCAAACTCTGGAGCGGCTCCATAACCAGCAATTAGTCTCCAACGGCTCACCAGTCAGGCTTTTTTTTTCACTCCTTTTTTTCCAGTAGAAATCTGCCCAAGCGTGTCTCATAACTCCTCTGGTAGAGTTTACATTTTAACCCACGCCTCCTACTCCGGCTCTACGGTAACCCAGGCAAGCGTAGGCCCAGTGAGAGAACGAGAGACACGAGAGGGAGAGTCGCAGGAAACTGTGAACATTCCAGAGGCACGAGTGAAAAGTGGGACCAAACCAAACCGAGAAAAGTCACTCTGTAAAATTGAAATGAAATTGTGCAGAATGACCGATCTGAGAGCTGAATTTTGTGGATTTCGGCTCATTCACTTGCTCCCACTTTAGTGTGAACGTGCCCGTAAAATCACTTCTAATTTGCAGTCAGATGTGGGGATGTTTGCACAGTCTCCGCAGCTAGTCTAGTCTCTTCTCCTAACACAGAGACCGGAGTTAACTTGGCAGATGAGCCTTTACTGGAATCGACCGTCATTCCTCTCCAGTCTAGAGTTACACTGTTGTTAAAATGGTATTGAACCACAGCTGATGTCTCCTTCTAATCCGTGTTGCCTTTTGTTATAACATACATGACCTTTCCATGACAGTATGTTCTCTATGTTGAACCTCTCGGAGTTATAAGTGAACGCTCCTGCTCCACAGTGTCTGCCTGTGTGTGTGTGTGTGTGTGTGTGTGTGTGTGTGTGTGTGTGTGTGTGTGTGTGTGTGTGTACAGTCATAATAAAAGCAGGACAGGCTGGTTTTCCACATTTGACTGTTTTGGGCAGCCACACAGACACAGTTGCAGACATAGACGGAGGACTGTGTGTGTTTTCCCGCCCGCTGTGGCGGTGGATGGTGCTGCACGCGCTCAGATGGGCGGAGCCATCCGATGGGCGGAGCCATCAGGTGGGCGGAGCCATCTGAACTGTTTGCCTGTCCGTCACTGCTGATGGATCACATGATTCCTCTCCAGCAGCCGCTGCAAGACGCTCTGCGCACACACAGACACACACACACACACACACACACACACACACACACACACACACACACACCTCATTTCTCCCACTGTGAGATGTTTGTGCGGTATTTTTTTGACTTGCATCGTCTTTCCCCTACCCCCCCCCCTCTAAAAAAAGAAGCCGCACGCTCCATTATTCCTGCTCTGTGTAATCTTCAAGCTCCCAAACCTCCAGACACCCCTCCATCCCGCAGCACTTCCCCTTCATCCTCTCCTCCTCCTCACACCTCTCAGCCCGGCTTCTGCTGGAGATTCCTCGGCGCTACCGGTTGATTTCATTGTCCCGAGCGCTCTCCGCGATGCTAAGACGCTTCCTGGCATCAAAGGGGCCGCGCCGCGCCATCCCCTCACTGGCTGTATTCATTTCTGCTCCTGCCACGCTCAAGCGCTCTTTGTTCTTCTCTTTACAGGAATGTACTTAACAGTTTGGCAGTGTTGTGTTTGCGAACAGAGGCGCCTTTGTTCCGGGCAGGCAGTTAACTCTGGTGCACAGAGCAGGCAGAGCAGGGGGGGGGGGGCTGCGTTATTAAGCCTACTGTTAAATTAGCCTTAGCCTAATCGTAATGAAATGATTAAGGAAATACAGACCGAGTGTCCTTTTTATTCTCCCGTCAAATCCTCATGTCCCTCATCCAAAGGCTGCTGCTCCTCCACCCAACCCCGGGTGCAGTTTATCATCTGTGTTTTAATTCCTCCTCCTCCTCCTCCTCCTCCTCCTCCTCCTCTTCTTCCCCTCTCTCGTTATGAGGATAATTGAAATAGTCTGAGCATTTTTAAGCATTTTAAAACCCAGATGGAGTGTTTATAGTCGGGCTAACACATTCAGCTGCGTTCGACTTTTCACGACTGGCCTTTTACACTTTTATTTCTTTTGTAAATTGAAAAAAAAAACCCTCTCAACCACGTAATGCACAAGTAAAAAGGGAGGTCAGGACCCTGTTAGCCGCAGCTAACTGCGGTCATAACATTTAGGTCACTCCTCGTTGTTCTGTCCTCAGAAAGTCCAGTAGTCAGTTGGCGATATGCCTTGTTTTGGCAGGTTTATATGGACCTTTTTCCTGGTTCCTTCCATCCATGTATTCTAAAACATTAGCTAATAGGTGAGCATGAGCGTAGCCTCATCATCTGTCCAGAGACAGACAGTCACTGTAGACACTGTAGCTTTCTAGTTAAAGATAGGTGAAGGCCAGTGTAAACCTTTTTATCCAGCAGCTCCTCTGTTGTCTGTACGGTAACCTACCTAAGCCTGTGTTCTCACACTGCCATGTAGAGTAGTTCATAAGGGGACTAACACACTCGGCTGTGTGGACACCTCCTCCGTAGCACGATCCGACCCTGGGCTGTTGAGCTTAACAGCCCATTTATGGCTGGCAATAATGCCCCCCACACATTTTAAGGTGAATAACTCTTTATAGGCTCCCATCGTTTTCTTTCTCTTTTTTTTTTTTCTTTTTTCATATCTTACGGCGCCGTTCACCTTCTCCCACATTATTCCTCTCCCCGACTTCTCCTCTACTGTCTGCTCCTTGTGATGAATCTTGCGCCCCGAGGCATGATGGGATGGGATGGGATGGGATGGGATGGGATTGGGGGGGGGGGGGGGGGGGGGGGGGGGTAGCCGCTGATTTGGGCACATTACTGACAGCACGCGGGCATGTCCGAATCGGTTCACAGCCCAGCAAGAAAGGACAGCGCGAGAGGAGAAAAGGATCCCTGCCTTCCTCTCCCCTCCTCCTCCTCCTCCTCTCCTCCTCCTCCTCCTCCTCCTCCTCCTCTTTCCTGTCCAGGTGAAATGGAATGATTTAAAGTGCGGCCCTGTCGGAGTGGCTAATGGAGTTGGCGGATCAGTGCTAGGGCTCTCTCACAGGGTGTGGAGGGGGGAGGGTGTTGGAGGTGTTTGAGACCCCCTCGTCTACACACACACACACACACACACACACACACACACACGGCGACCTCATGAGCGTGCTCCTCCTTTCTGGGGCGTGTGCAGCTCTGTGGATCTGCAGACAGAACCTGCAGGAGACTGGGCCGAGGAGCCGTAGCTAACGGACGGGCCCGGGTCGTCTGCCCTCCACAGACGCCTCTCTGGATCGTCCTCGGGGCGATGATTAGACGCTGATGTTATTAATCTGCCCGAGCGCAGTCTGAGCACATCTCGAAGCCGCTGATTGAGTGTTTTCATGTCGACTAATTGAAGCCTCTTTTTGTCTGTGGGCTCAGACGCTGAAATGAAGCGACTTTGAGTCGGTCTGGGAGTAACACCGCAGCGTTGCAGATGCGAGCACTGATTCAAACAGTGAAAGGTACAGAGGGAGACTATTGATCAGAGCTATTGATCAAACCTGCTCTGTCCTTGCTTTCCCCCCCTCGCCACCCGTCAGTCACACCTCTGGAGCCACGTCAGTGTTGCACCTGCAGAAAGCCCAGCATCGTCATTATCATGATATCAAGGAGGGGACGATCGATGTTTGCGGACCTGTTTTGGCCTTTGTTGAATGCGTTTATAAAGCGAAGAGGAGGGTCAGAGAAACAAAGGAGAAAAGAAGTCAAACCGTCTACAATGATTGGTCGATTAGTACATGTGTCTGAAGCCACGTCAGACTGTGACTGTCATCAACAATTATAGAAATAATTCTTCAGTTGATTTAAGCTGTTTTTGTTTGGGAAGGATTATAAGAACACGAGTCAAAGTTTGGAATATTCCCTGGTTAATTTAATGCTCTGTAACAGGAAATTGAAAAAGAATAGACCCCAAAAAAAACCATTTTCTAAACCGAACAATGAAAGTTAACTACTGTGACCATTCACCCAGTGAGCAGCAGTCTGTTGTGGACCTTCAGGAGGTGTGGGGGCCGGGCTGAGCTCCCCGCTCGTCTCGGTCTGTGTGTGGCTCCTAGAGGGCGGCCCGCGTCCTCTCCTCCTGAGCTCCCAGGCTCCAGGCGGGAGGCGCCGCCTCTCCTGCAGGAGGCGGCTGGATCTACGGGGTCCCGCTCGTGTTTGGATGTCTCTCCGCGACTCCCGCTTCACCGGGGACACGGCGGCGAGCGGCCGTTATTAGCTGCAGACTGTTTGCCGCTAAAATGCCATTTAAATGCCACACGGCGGCGCATGATACGCGGGACCTCTGGCCCGCCGCTGCCAGAGGGAGGTCACGGAGAGATAAGTGGTTGTTCTTGCCACATCAGCCCACACTGCCCTTGTTAGCTCATCTGTGAGAACCCCCCCCCCCCACACACACACAGACACACGCACACGCCCGCCCTCCCCATCTGAAACCTTTCTGTGCTCCAGCAGCCGTTGTCAGCAGAGATGCTATCTGGTAAACAGGAGAGGAGAGGTGTTTAACTAATGAATGTGCCAGCGTGGATGAGTCAGGGGCTCCCTCGGAGCTCGGGAGGAGGCTCATCGAGGCCGAGGCCGAGGCCGAGGCCGCCGCCGCCACAGCTTTGTTTCGTTCCTAGCTCTGAACCTGCTCCGCTCGGCTCTGTGATCACCACTGTGCTCCTTGTTTTCTCTCTCTGTCTCTCCACCATTTATTTAAAGGGGATTGAGAATGAAAAGCAGCTTTGATGAATAACGGCCAAAGATGTGCAGCTAGTACATGAAAATGCAGCTAAAAGAAAAAGAGGCGAGTCTGAGCTCGAGTACGAGTGCAAAGCAAACCTTGATACCGCCAAAATAACGTGCGAGCCCGCCCCCGTGCAGGCACCGGAGTCGATGCGGGCTCCTGGCCGGGAGTTTGCAGCAGTTTGGGAATGCACCGCTGCATCACAGCTCCAGTTAGTGGAGACACGAGCTGAGAGGTTACGCTGGTTAGCCAGGAACATGAAGTCACTTGATCATTCATGTGAGTTGCAGGCGAGACAGCCAATCAGAGTTAAGTGATGGATTATGTCATGTAGTCAGCTAAATCTCTTTTAGTAGGTCACAGAGGGGTCACACTGTCTACACTTAAGAGTGTTTTCTTAGCAATGCTGCCTGGTCAAATAAAGGTGGATGATGATGATTATAGTCACGTTCAGTCACGCAAAGTGATAACATCACCTGATCATTCATGTGAGTGGCAGGCGAGACAGCCAATCAGAGTAGAACCTACGTGAGGTTGCCAGATAAGCATGAAACGGCAGCAGATCTGTGCAGACCCACAGCTAAAGATACTATTTTAAAATGGCTTTAAAACAGACTCTGAGGCATTTCGATGCAACTAATGCCCCGTAGCGTCCACGTTAACCCCTGAGAGCGAGGACAAGCCTTCCATTCAGCCACCCCCCCCCAGCCCCTTTAAAGTGTGCTGCAGCTGTGTACAGCTGTGTTTGGCTCCTTTGATAAAGACCTGTCTTTGCGTGTTCTGTTTCATTTAACGGCCCTGACTGCGGCGTTCCTGCAGCTCCATATAAGGCGTGCGCCTGTCGAACCAACACGGAGTCCGTCTGGAGCCCACCTGTCAGGGCCCGCACCTCCACCAGCCTGGGGAGAGAGACAGAGAGAGAGAGAAGAGATAGAGAGACACAGAGACAGAGAGAGAGAGAGAGAGAGACAAAACAAGCAGAGCAACAGCCAGCGTCACGCCAGCCTGCTGATGTGCTATAACCACGACATTTATTATGGCAATATGTCATGCTAAGTTCGCACTCATTGGCCGCCCGGAATGAAAAGAAGCAGTGTTTTCACAGGGCAGCCGCCAAGCTTTATAGCCTTTAAAGTAAAGCAAGGCTACACATCCCCTCCAAAGACTCCAGTGTGTGTGTGTGTCTTTGTGTGTGCGTGCTTGCATCCCTGTGTGTGAGCAGCGTGTGTAATCACTCCTAGCTGGCGGGCTCGGAGGGAGCGGGGGAATCAATGCAGTGGGCTATGAAGAGAGAGGAGGAGGAGGAGGAGGTGGAGGAGGGAGGGAGGGAGGGGGCTGATCGATATCGGAGCAGCAGGGTGGGGTAATATCCACTTCATGCAGCGCCGCCACAAAACAGGGAGGACTGTGGGGAGTGAAGCACGGGGAAAGAACGCAAATAAGAGAGGAGAGGGAGAGGAGGAGAGGAGAGGGGAGGAGGAGAGGAGAGGGAGAGGAGGAGAGGAGAGGGGAGGAGGAGAGAGAGGTAGGGAGGAGAGGGAGGGGCAATGGTGAAAAGATGCAAATCTGTGTGGTGCCGGTAAACAAGAGGCTTTGTGTCAATCAGCAGTTGAAGTGGCACGTTGGGGATTCTGCGCCATGTTCTGCCTCTGCCCCGGGAAGCGCTAGCGGGGCCGCTGGCTCCTGATTGGTGGAGGAGGGAGGGGGCGGGGCCGCGGTAATGTATGGGCTGCCTTGGCAGTGATACCCTCCGTTTAAGAGAGTCATCAATAACCCCGCCCTGCCGCGTCCCGCACACTGTAAGTCAACGTCTGCCGGATCATTCCATCATCATATCACCCCCCTCCTCCCTCCCTCCATCCCTCCATCCCTCCATCCATCCCTCCTTCACACAATCTATAACCAGCATCCACTGGGCTACAAAGAGAACACCTCATCAGCCTCCACCCAAGGACAGGTGGATGTCAATCACTCCAAGTCTGCAGCCTGCAGAACAAAGCTCAGGCATGTGAATTGCTCTCTCCCCCTCTCCCTCCCTCTCTCTCCCTCTCTCCCTCTCTCTCTCTCCCTCCCCTCTCCCTCTCTCCCTCTCTCTCTCTCTCTCTGCTTCTTCGTCGGCGGTGGTGTGCAGTCCCACCAGATCCCACGCCGCTGCTGATTGTGTGGTGTGGTGAACTGTGTCTCCTCCTCTCTGCTTGATTTCACTTCAAAGCAGCGTCTTGGTCTAGCTGAGTCGAGCTGAGCTGAACTGAGCTGAACAGAGCAGGCTTCAGGAGGAGGAGGAAGAGGAGGAGGAGGAGGAGGAGGAGGAGGACAGGATGTGATGGTGGACAACTGAACTGTGCACTGTAAACGGACACTTCCTCTGCGGTGGGGAGGAAGTCCCCGCCAAACCATATGGTCACACTGGGATGCACAGATCGTGTGTGTGTGTGTGTGCGTGTGTGTGTGTGTGTGTGTGAGTATGTGTGTGTGGGGTAGAGGAGAGGGGTCGGGAGAAGGTGGGTGGGTGGGGGGGTCTGCATTCCTTGGTTTTCCTCTAAATTCCTTTGTGCATTTCTTCCTCTCTCTCTCTCTATCTCTCTCTATCTCTCTCTCTCTCCTCTCTGCTCTCACTGCATGTTGTATCTCTGAACACACAGTTACAGCTAATTACATTGACCCGGCCTCTTATCTAACACACCTCACAGCTATTTTTAACAGACAGGCATAGCTGGGAGAGAGAGGGAGAGAGGTGTGTGTGTGTGTGTGTGTGTGTGTGTGTGTGTGTGTGTGTGTGTGTGTGTGTGTGTGTGTGTGTGTGTGTGTGTGTGTGTGTGTGTGTGTGTGTGTGTGTGTGTGTGTGTGTGTGTGTCACCTCTCGGTGACAGAGGCGACAGGGAGCAGGTGAGGAGTAAGCAGTGGCTCAGACGAGGCTCTGACCTCTCCATCTTTTCTTTGTCTCTCTCTGTCTTTAGCTCTCTCTCTCTCTCTCTCTCTCTCTCTCTCTCTCTCTCTCTTTCTCTCTGTCTCTCTCTCTCACTGCGGGTAAACAGTCGTCCCTCTCTCTCCTCCCTGACAGAGTGAGCTGAGGCAACTAATTCCCCCGTCTACAGCGAAATCCTTTACCTCCTCCACGCAGCCCTGGATGCTGCTGCTGCTGCACAAAGCTAGCGCACTCTGAGCCTGTGTGTGTGTGTGTGTGTGTGTGTGTGTGTGTGTGTGTGTGTGTGTGTGTGTGTGTGTGTGTGTGTGTGTGTGTGTGTGTGTGTGTGTGTGTGTGTGTGTGTGTGTGTGTGTGTGTGTGTGTGTGTGTGTGTGTGTGTGTGTGTGTGTGTGTGTGTGCGCATGTTCAAAGTATGCCTTTTGATTTACAGGCACACACACAGATAAATGGGCGGAGAAAGCTTTGATGTGCCTCGCTTGCAGAGTGTAGAGATGTTGGTGTGTTGTTCAACCTCTTTGTCTCTCTCTCTCGCTCTCTCGGTGGGCGCTCGCCCTGTTTGTGTGAGGCGTGTGTGTGTGTGTGTGTGTGTGTGTGTGTGTGTGTGTGAGGCGTGTGTGTGTTGCCACGCTCATCATGACTCCCATGTTTTTCCTAAGTTCTACATTAGTGAGTGATTGTCTGCTTAACCGAGGAGGCTGCGGCTTGGGTTAGAGTAATGATTTACACATCGTTACGTTCATTTATTCACTTGTTGTTACCCAGTCATCACAAATGTTCACCTATCGATCTATTTACCTATTGGTTTGTCAGCCGAGCGGTTTCTCCTTGCACAGCTTGCTTATAGAATGGAAAC
>CM055193.1:2904671-2944510 GCA_029224185.1 Karalla daura | reverse complement strand
AAATCACCCGCACAAGTAATCAAATGAGTGAGTGACAACAAGTCAATAGTTCCTCATTGTGTGTGGACAAGGAAAACATGTGTGCGCAGAGCCGGGCCGAGCCGGGCCGGGCCGGGGCTGCACAGTAATCTGGGTCGGCATTAATAGAAGGCGCTACCAAGTATGGTTCTCAGGAGCAGAAACTGAGCAGAGCAGACGAGGTCTAGACTGCAGCACCTCAAACAAACACTCTCTTTTGTCTGCGCTGGATACACGCCAACAAAGACAAAACTGTAATTGGACATTGATCCGTGCCGAGGTCTGAGGATAAATAACTCATCCGGGGGGAGGGAGCAGTATGTAAACACAACACAAACCTTATTGAGATGTGAGAGAATCAAGAAGTGCGCACACACACACACACACACACAGACAGACACAAACAATGCAAGTTGTGTGTGTGAGCTCTGATTATATCCATTTTGCTTTAATTCCTCGGGGCACACTCGTCATTTCTAAAAGACGTCTTCTAAGAGAAAAAAAACATACCCCGATAATTATCCTGCTCTTGACAAAACATGGAAAGGGAAAATAAAAAATAAAAAAGGTCCCTGGAACACAAAATGGAGCAAGCATCGCCTCTGCAAGCCTGGTTAAACACGGCTGAGATCAATGGGTAAATTTATCAGCAAATATTACCATTCGCTGCCTGGCGAGTAATCATTAAGGAATGGCAGCCATGCATAATGCATGGGGCTGATGTATAATTCAGAGTTAATAGCAGATTCTATGCATAAATAAGGCTGTGATACATCTAAACGCATTAAATGTTTACTCGCCAAAACAGGAGACGAACGCCGCTCCTCCGCTACGCCGACGACACCGTCACTTGATTATTTGCAACCGAAAACCAGAGAGATGGAGGGAAGAGACGCCTCACCCATCATAACACACTCACACTCACACACACACACACACACACACACACACACACACACACACACACACACACACACACACACACACACAAAGCAATACACGCTTAATGGAGAGGGGGAAACTGATACGTGGAGAGGTGTTTTCTGCGGGATCACAGGCTCGGGTTTCGCTTCTTGTATTAAGTGACTGAAAACCCGGGATTGTTCTGCGCGTTGGAGCCGCGCACAGTTGACACACTTTTATTTCCTGCCTCGTAAAGATTTATGTGCCGTCGCTTCATTTCCCATGCATCAGCATCTGTGCTACATGGTAACAGGCATCATAGCGCTGGCAGAGCCGCTTGGCGAGGACGGCCGCTTTCTCGGAGTCACGGGTCTGGCTGAGGACGCCAACTCCATAAAACCTCTACCTAGAAGCATGTGGCTCGCACGCTTAGCTACCTACATATGGAGACGTACCAATTTGCAGGGGAGGCACAGGAGAAAGGCTCTCCTTCCAGTCCTTTTCCAGCCCTTGCGGTGAGCGAGGCGTTGCTCCATTAGCAGGGCGCTGTTGTCCTGCGTCTTTGTGCAGGTTGGCCGTTTTCACAGGTGCGCGCTGGGAACTCATAATGCTGCCACAGTGTGCAGCGCCGCCGCCGCGGGAGCTTGATTAACACCGAGGTGAGTGGCTGCGAGGACCTGAATGGACCGTTTCAACAATCACGGCTCCCAGACGACCAGGCGGCCGGCCGACCCCACGTCCTGACGCAGGCTGGGATGGAAACGCCTCGCGCTACTGCTCGAGCGGATGACTGCTGACGAGAATGCAAATCAGAGAGAGAAAGACCCCATAGGGTTGTCTCCAAGGACTAGCTCCTACTTCCTGTACCAGGTAAGTGTACTAGGTCAACTACACTAGATAGGTTCCTGTAACAAAGACCTGTGTTTACCTTGTTGAGTAGAGACTCGTTAGCATACTTTAGCTTACTTTATAAAGGGCCTACTAAAAGACCTAGAATAAAAGAAACACTGACTGTGTTGAATGACGACAATCTAAGATGTACAGCGAATCCAAAAACCTCAGTATCTGGTTCTAGTTCCACCATATAAGGCCGCATGTGTATGCACTCTATAGCTGCATGAATGGTCCAGTTAGTTGAGGAAAAAGGCTGAGAAGAAGCTATGCTGTTTAGCCAGAAATATAAAATCATGTGATCATTATTCTAAGTGACAGCAAATCAGTGTCAGGCCAGCGTGGTTGCCAGATCTGTGCAGAAATGCACCGTGATACTCCAATAGCTAAAAACATGGCTGTAAAATAGCATCCCTGGCATCTCTGATTAAACCAATGCTGTACAATAGCAGCATGAAGACTTCTACTATTGTAGGTCTCCCCCAGGGGTCCGGTCTGAAAACACCTTGAGAGGACAGTGAACAGGGAGGACGGCGAAGTCTCCATCTGACGGCCCTGTGGGGACCTCCATTCCACTTTAAGACCATGCACTGAATTAACAAGGCCAGATGTCCCCCCACTTAACATGTGTGAAAGTGCCCTCTGATGGGCTCAGCTGCTCTAAGGATGTACAGATAGACAGAGGGGAGGAGGGGGGGGGCAGGGGGGGGGGGGGGGGGGGGGGGGTAGAGGAGAGAAGGCCCGGTTTCAATTATCCCAATTTCTCACTGGTCAGTGGCTCCTGAGGTTCATGTTAATTAAAGATACCGGCTCTTCCTTTAAGCACACAACACATTTGATGGAGTATTCTGCGAACAATCAGAGCCCCTCTCCAGTCCTCACCCAACGGCCTCCTTAGCACTGCTTCATACCTGCCCTCCATCAGCAGCTGATCGGCTCCCAATAGCGTGCTACCACTAATCAATGCACTAACAATCCACGACTGAATGGAGTATGTGCTTAGCATATGCTAACCCCAGCTTCTTAGGCGTGAACTTCTGCTTCCTTTAATCTTATATGATGACAAAGTACCCGAGTTCAAGATTTTGCACCAATTCTCTAACATTTTACTTCCCAAACAAGCTGGATTAATTTCAGAAAGTGACAGAAACAATCTTCCGTACGGCTGGTAAAGCACAAGGACCCCTGGTCCCCGGGTGTGGGCCGGCGTTACTCCGTTCAGCGATGAGAAGCTTCTGCAGGATGAACACCTGAAGAGATTCATCATTGCTGCTCAGAGGCGCGAGCTCCACGCGGGGCGGTGGAAGTGATGCCAACAATGGTGCGGAAGCCGTGACTTCTCATTGATTTTCCGCCCGAGCTTTACAACACGGCGGCTCGCACAAACAGAGTACGTCTGAGGTCACAAACACACACACACACACACACACACACTCACACACACACACACACACACACACACACACACACACACACACACACACACACACACACTCACAGAACGGGAGAGAAAGAGGGGAAGAGAGGAGCTGTGGCTGTGCTGCATGGCCACAGTGCCGGCCGGGGGTGTAATTTTCGTGCGTTTATCTGATCAGCCTCTTACAAACTGTTTGTTTTTCACTGGGTCAAACATCACATCTGTTTTCAGTTGTAACAACATCTGGGTCACTTCTTTGTGATTGCAGCAGAACACACAGTCAGAGCCGGGCCACTGTCGCCCCAAACGGCGAGGACGGCCGACCCCGGCAGTCTCGCTCATTAGCGGGAAAACGAGAGGCCTGCCAGCGCTGCCTCAATTACAATTTTTCTGATTCTTTACGCATTGCATCATCCTGTTGGAGAGAGGAGGAACACACACACACACACACACACACACACACACACACACACACACACACAGACAGACAGAGACAGAGAGAGAGAGCACTGAGTGTGTTTTTCTACTAGCAAGCTGCTGCCATCATCCTGACACGGACAGCAGCAGCAGCAGGAGGAGAAGGAGGAGGAGGAGGAGGAGGGAGGAAGAAGACAGGGGCAAGAGAAGCAGCGTGGTGCAATCCCAGCGAGGACCATCATGCGAGCAGATTAAATAACGTTTTTCCAATGGCCTGTCAAACATGCAGCCGCCTGTGAGCAGCCAGACAGCCGCTACCGCCTCGCTTTATGAAGCACCTCTGCCTCGCTCTACACTTCACTTTCTACTCTGTATGGTCGGAAACAGCCTCTTTGATCCGGATATCGCCTCTCAGATTCCTCAGAGGTGACACTCATACACGCGCCTGTGTGTGAGCTGCATGTTTACCAGCGCCTCTGTACCTCGTCAGACCTGACTCTGTGTGAGTTAGAGAGGGAGAGAGAGAGAGAGAGAGAGAGAGAGAGAGGGTGGGAAGGTGGGTGTGTGTGGTGGGGGGGGGTGACTCACACCCTACAATGCTTCCCTTGGTTTACATGAATCAACAACACAGACTGTGGACTCAGACCCAGATCAAATTGCACATCAGATTTAATTTCCTACAGACGCTGGTATGAAACCGAGATGATGTGAAGCGATACCGACAGCAGAATGGTAGTGAGTACATGATTAAGATTTAGCAGTCGTACCTCACTCCTCGCTCTTTTTCCACAACAAATCCCACACACACACACACACACACGCACGCAGAGGCAGGCTGCAGAGCAAACGCAGCCCGGCCTCCTGCGTACAGCTCCATTAAGAGGCCGTCTGACCACTTCCTCCTCTTCCTCTCAATCGTGGAGCGCTGAAACTAAATGGATGTGGCGGCCCAGCGGGAGGGAGCGGGCTGAGGATGCTGTCAGAGGCGAGCTGCAGCTGTAGCTGCTGCTGCAGCTGTAGCTGCTGCTGCTCTGGCCCAGATGCTGACGGTGATTGTACCTTTACCCACATTACCCCAACGCTCTCCGTCACAGTGGCGGCTCAGAAAGGCCCTTCTGGAGATGTAATCTGCCAGCGTTTACGGTCTAAAAGGAACAAACTTTAGAGAGCGGGCGAGTGACAAACAGAGCAGTTCTGCTCTGTGGTGCCACACGCTGCTTTTACCGCTCATACTTTACATTTCTGTTGGCTTGTTGTGTCTGTGGAGCTGCACGGTTAGGCGTACAGGTTTGAGGAGAGGGGAGATGCTTTGACTTTGACTGAAGTAGCTGAAGTTTCCTTATAAGCAATATATATTCTTCAACCACCTTCTGTAAAGGTTTGGCTGGAACATCTTTCAATACATGAACATTTTCACATTACCCTCACTTCTGTCCATCAGTGCTGCTAGTCTAGGCCCCAGAATCACTAAACTAAAAAAAGGTTACGTGCCTTTTGCCTTATTGGCACTGACCTAGAGATTAAGCACATATTTGTACATTTTGTGTGCAGACGTCAATCACCCTGTTGTCCTGCGCTGCTTATCTATGGATCTGTGCTCTTTGCTCTTTTCGGCACTGAAGCAAATTCCTCGTAGCTGCGCGACCAAGTTGTATAACCAGTGTGGTGGCGCTGCGTGTCAGTCGAACGGCGGCTATATGTGGACAACCTGAACTAATTGTGCTGCTAACATGAACTTTCTCATCCTCAACCTCCACATAATGAGACTAGTGGAGAATGAGTATGGGAGTGAAACGCTGAGTTTAATCCGGCCCGTCCCTAATGACATCACCTATAAAGCCATGAAAACAAAGAGGAGCTCGGCTTGTTGTCGGTTCACTCCTCACACCATCTGTTAATTAAGCTAAACCGCGGATAAAAGAAACAGACCGTTCAGAGCTGTTACTCACTACTACCTCTCCTCTCATGTGGTCGGAACAATGACCCACAGTCACGTTCTCTTTATGAAACACACACACACACACACAGAGCTCCAAACATCCAGGTCTTCTTCTCAACGCCCTCTAAGATCTGACACTGGTCTGTTATTATCTGCTGCCCCTGCGCCGTACATTAGCAGCCGCGTCGTCCCACTCAAGTGGATTAATCACATCTGAATCATTAAACTAGAGGTCACTCCTTCTTCTCAGCCAACAGGAGGACCGGCCGACCGAGGAGGGAGGGGGGGGAGGGAGGGAGAGGAGGATGGAGGAGGGGAGGAGAGAAGCCACAGGAAGCTGAGCATGGTGGAGATTAGCTCCTCACAATTAGCACTGCAACATCTGAGTCCATGTAATAGCTCAGTGAAAAACACAGAGGCTGACTGACTGGCTGGCTGGAGGGAGGGGTGTGTGTGTGTGTGTGGTGTGGGGGGGCAGGAAGGGATTGTTTTTATACAGCACAGATTGAAAGCAATCACTGCCCCCCTCCTTCCCTCCTGCCCACCCCTTCCTCGATGTGAATCTTGTTTCAGAGGCTGAATCTTTCTTTGTGCTTCCTCTGCCTCCCAACGCAGGCAGGCCGGGCCTGGAGTCACATGACGCTCGCTCTCTCGCTCGCCCGCCTGCCTCACGTCTTACTATCAACTGCTTTACACGGAAAACAAGACCCCTGAACATGCTCACTACCCCCCCTCCTCCTCCTATAAGTGGAAAACATTAGATAAGCTGCCTTTCAGACAAATAACTGTAGTCTGCTTTCAAATCCTAAGCTGCTGCCCCCCCTAGCTCCTAAACACACACACAGAGCACCATCCTCCCCCCACCTTCTTTTGCTCTTTTCAACTTACAGGCACACACACACACACACACACACACAACCCCACAGTGAGAGCTGCATGTGCTCAGGCCAGAGTTCACAGCCTCTGGGGTGCTGAAAGGGGGAAGTCAAGTTAATTTGGTGGTCCTTCAACAGTTTGCAACCGGCGAGGCCTCTCTCTCTCTCTCTCTCTTGTCTCTCTCTCTCTTTCTCTATCTATCCCCCACCACCACCACACTCTGCCTCCCCCTCCTCTGCCATTCCTAAAGAACTACTTTCCATTATTACAGTCCAATAATCAATTTATGACACGAGGGGAGGCTGTAAATCCAACAGCCGATCCTTTATGAGAAACTTGGGGAAATCCCACCCATCAAATTTATGTGCCACTGACTCATCAGGATCCATTTCAACATTTTTTCCCTGTCAAAATGCAACTTTTCTCTGCTCAGCGCTGATTGATTTCTCACCCTCTCTCTCTGTCTCACACACACACACACTTTTTGTAACACCTTTGATGTGTGTGTTTCCTGGACAGCTCGGTGTTAAGCACCATCTCTTTACTTCTTTCTGTTTACTCTTGCCTTTTAAATAGTTTTTTTTTGTTTTAATCGTGCATCTATTTTTGCCCCCAGGCTTGGACTGTTTGGCAGAGGGGGAATCTCATTGTGTGGAGCAGAGTGATAAAACGTTTCCTCGCCGTGCATGTGACAATAAACCACTCTGGGATCTTGAATTATTACGACCCGCTCACATTGTCTGGACCTGCTGTGGCTCCACAACATATAGATCCTGTTTACCCTGCGTCGCACTCCTGCAAAGATACTCACGGAGATGTCGTCCTATTGTTTGTTTGTTTTTGCTTGTTTGTTTTTGTTAAAAGTGTGTTGCTTGCTCCAATCTATCGCGCTCTATTTGTCTATGTCCAGTGGGCAGCCCTGCTTACTGGGCAGACTGGTGGGGGTTACTGGGGGCAGGTCACTGCTATGTGTGTGTGTGTGTGTGTGTGTGTGTGTGTGTGTGTGTGTGTGTGTGTGTGTGTGTGTGGAGGAGGTGAGGGGGGGTTGGGGAGGTCCTGCTCCCACCACAACGAGACAAACTTTTACAACAATGCGGCCACAACTTTGCGAACATGCAGCTCTTTCTCTCTCTCTCACACACACACACACACGCTTACAGGTCTGTGTCTGGCCACACACACACACACACACACACACACAGGTCTAAAGTCAGTGTTTTTTGAACAACACACACATTGCCGTGTCTGTGTGTCTCTCACTCACCCGCCAGTCTGCTGCTTCTTCTTGGAGTCCCTCAGAACTGCTGCAAACAAACTACTTCAGATCGCGATCCCTTCTCCCTCCCTCTCTGTCTGTCCTTTGATCTCCCGGACCAGCTGAGCTCAGATCCAAACAGAACCGGGCCGTCCAAACAAACAAACAAAAACACCACCGCGGCGGTTGCACTCCTCCCTCTCCTCCTCCTTATTCTCCTTCTTCTTCTTCTCCTTCACTGATGATGGGACTGTTTCGCCTGTGAAATGGCCGAGCGGAGCCGAGCAGAGCCGAGCAGGAAGGCTCTGTGAACACGTCCTCTCCCCCCCTCCTCGCCCTCCTCCTCCTCCCCCCTCCGCCCCCCCCTACGGTCCGGTCCGGTCCGCTCGGTTCGGCTCCCGATCGTCCCGTTAGAGTCCAACATGAACCCGAACCGCGGCGGGCAGCTGCAGCTCGGATCCAACCAGCGAGTTTCACCGCTTCCTTTTTCCACACACACTCACTCACACTCACACGCTCTCTCTCTCTCTCTCTCTCTCTCGCTCGCTCTCTCGCTCTCTCGTGCTCACACTCCCTCCTCCTCCTCTCTCTCCCTCCTCCTCCTCCTCCTCCCTCCTCTTCAGCTGTTCAACAGACGCATCCACATGGCTGACCTAGTCTTTCTTTATCCAGACACTGGTGAAGGAGAATTACCCCCCGACCACACTCCACCAAAAAAAAGAGAAAAGGGAAAACACAGGGAAAGAGCGAGAGAGAGAGAGAAAGAGAGAGAGAGAGAGAGAGAGAGAGAGAGAGAAGGGGGGGAAAAAAAGATCCGAGCGAAACAAAAACATGGACTGGATTCAAATAATCGTCAGGGACAAAAGGGTGGAGGAGGAGGAGGAGGAGGAGGAGGAGGAGGAGGAGGAGGAGGAGGAGGAGGAGGAGGAGGAGGAGGGGACGCCAATGTGGCTGCTGATTGATGGCAGCTCCCGTAGGGAAACACTGTGTGCACACACAGAGTGTATGTGTATATGTTTGTGTGCGTGCGTGTGTGTGACAGGCAAAGTGGCCCTGCAGACCGTCCTGAGCCGATCAATGGTGACAGTTATTGGAATGTGGCTGAAACACTGAAACACAAGCATGAGACAAGAGTCGTTCCATAACCACTAGAAACGTGCAAACTTAATAATAATAATAGTAATAATCGAGAAAAAAAGACGTAAAATGTTTCGGATGTCGACCTTCATTCAGCGTGGAATCTCACAGAAAGAGATTTCACAAGAATCAGGGGACGTGGCGAGAATAATTACGGCTCATTAGCAAAACACTTCACTAGAAACAGCAGCAGGTTAGCTTTGATTTTGCTAAAATAAAAACTAACCTTTTGCAGAATAAAAGCAATACTTCTAAACAAAATGTCGCTGACTGCTACTCCCAGGTGTTTCCAGCAAAGGGTGTTTTTGCAAATAAGACGTCATTCTCGTAAAGTCCATTCTATCTCCACCAAAAATGAACATTCGAAACATTTCGCCTTTTCCCATTTTACCTGCACTGAACGGGTCACGTGACCCCACTTTCGCGCCACGATTCAATATCGACGCGTCTTAAAAACCGCCTCGTAGGCGCAAAAATCGATATTTCAGAGGGGTTTTTTTTCACAATTTAGCCGTTTTCCATTACAGGGATTTTTAATGGCACGTTTCAATTTTTACGCGTTTCTGGAGGTAATGGAAGCGCACCTCGCCATAGCATCGGTGGTGAATAACGCCTCGATAACCTACATTTCGGTCCTCCAGCTCTGAGAATAAATACTGAAAGGTGGTGTGGAGCTGCTCTGTGCTGCCAGCGCTGGCTCCTCAATGCATCTGCTGCACACACAGCACTGCCACGCTACCACGCTACCGGGCCTTCATTTGCATACATGGATAATGAATTAATTAGTCACCCCCCACCCATTTCTCCCCCCACCCCCACCCCAAAAAAAAAGAAGAGAAAGAAAAAAAACGGGCAGAAACAAGCAGGGATGATGATGTGATTGGTCCATTAGAAATATTCAGCCTGATGGGTTTTTTTTTTTTTTTTTTAATGGCGCCACACACAGAATCAGACGATACAACCCCGGGATTTGTGATGGAGAATATACATAATGGATCGCTTTCTATAAATATAAACACACTGACACTGACACACACACACACACACACACACACACGCACACACACAGAGACTCCAGAGGAGCAGGGGGAACAAAGACGGACTGCATTAAGTTCTAAATTAATAGGATGATTTCCATTTCACTGAGCCAGTAGCTTGACACATTTTCATTGTCTTAAACATGATATTGGATCACTGTCCAAATCCAATTAACTAAAGCAAATAGTTTGCGCATTGGGCTCTTTTTTCTTGCCTTACAGCTGGGGCCGCAGCAGAGACAGGCAGGCGGGGATCAATAGAAATCGAGTTGAGGCCGGCGTGTGCAGGAGGTCCTTCATTGTGCTACAAACCGTGTTGGTTCGTCTTTGTTTCAAAACCTTCAACCAAAACCTTCTTTAAAGCCCCCGGAGGCATGTCCTGCCCCCCCCCCCCCCCCACACACACACACACACCTCACCCCCCACCCCCCCAGCACCGTAACCCTACACCACAGCCGGCCACTGCCCCTCCCTTATCACAGTATGTATGCATTTCACAAGGTCAATGTTTATGATATTTGCACACAGACTAATACGGAGATACACACACACACACACACACACACACACGCACACGCACACGCACACACACAGTCTGACTCGTTTCCTCGGTTACAGAAACATTACGAGATAAAGAGGCGTAAATCTGCGCCACCAGAGGCTACGTTTACACACACACACGCATACACGCACGCACACACACACACACGCGCGCGCAGTCTGATTATTGACCTTATTCTAAGTAAGACAATAACTCCATCCTGGTGTTTACACCAGCTGCTTACAGTTATATCCCATTCACATTCCTGTTTACGTGCTGGAGAGCATAGGAGGATTAATGCCTAATGACACGCCCACGTTACAATCCTCACTGCCACACACGCACACACACACACACCACTACCCTTCATGATATGGAAATACAGTAAAACAGTGATGATATACTAGGGATATTCTGCAGCTTCTCCATAAGTCTTTATTCCCATTATTCTGCAGGCTTTCATCCAAGGCGACTCACAGAGGAGTAAAACATTTCCAGTTGCATAACAAAAGAGACCTAGTGGAACAGTAAATACTCCTCCTAGGGCAGTGTTTACTTAAGCAGTGTGGCCTTAGTCAGGTTGAGGTAATGAGCTAATATCCTCTCATTCTAGCTGCGTACGGAATATTACGTCCACGTGAGCACAGTTACAGTGTCATCAAGGAATTCAATGATATTTCAGGCTGCAGAGGAAGAAGCAGAAGAAGAAGAAGAAAAAAAGGCGACGTGCTGTGCTAGAAAACGAGTCAAACGTCAACGTTTGCAGGCTTAAGTTGGCCCCAGACAGCAGAGAAGGGTGAGCGCAGTGAATCCTCGGTGAAGGCAGAGCAGAGCGGAGCGCCATTGGCTGGCCGGGCGGGCTCCCCTCCCCGGCAGATGAGATCCCATTATCAGGCAGACGAGAACTCCACCTCCAGGATTTCACAGCTCCACTGTTTATCACATGGCTCTGTCAAGTTGGGCACCATTAACCAATAATGAAAGGAGACAACCGGTGCAGTTACAAGCAAAGCACTCCACATTCTACAGGCCTAAGCATGTATCTGGGAAGCTGACTGTGTCTATTCAATTCTGCTCTGCATTCAAACGGCCCATCACAATACCTTTTCCCTCAGCAACCCCCCTCCCTCCTCCTCCTCCTCTTCTCCTCCTCCTCTACAGCTACAGTGCCTTCGATCTCCTCTGAACACACACACACACACACTGGTACTTCTTTGACAAACTCAGAGGAAATGAAATCTAACAAGAGCTCAAAACAGAGAAACGACACTTCTTTCTTTTCCCGGAGATGGAGAAAAAAGGAGAATAATCTTGTGTGAGAGCTCAACGCCCGACCACAGGCGGCATAACACCAACTATCATCCTGAAATATGTTTTCTTCATCCACATCAAACATAATTAGTACAAGTGCTGCTAAACAAAAAGACTGCCACTGAATCAGAGGCCAACATGCCCACGCCTCCCTCCTCCTCCTCCTCTCTCTCTCTCTCTCCCTCCCCCTCCCTCTCCCTCTCTCTCTCCCTTTCTCTCTGCTCTGACTACTCCATTTATGGTTTATAGGATTCTGTAGCCACTTACGCTCATTAAAAATGAATACTTAACAAAAGCTGTGGCTGACACACACACTGTTTGCTTTAGTCTGATTTCTCCACGCCGGAGAAAAACAAGCCACTCAAAGGCAGCAAACACCCAGCGAGCAGGGGAGAGAGAGAGCGGGAGAGAGAGAGAGAGAGAGAGGGGGGGGGTACAACTGGAGTCAGCCAGTAGCTGAAACAACAGAAAAAAAAGTGACATGGATGACTGAGCCAAGCCTGAGAGAGAGAGAGACAGAGAGAGAGGGAGAGGGAGAGACTTGGCAAGCCTCAGAGGCCCTGGCCTCTTAAGCACTCATATCTAGTAACTTCATTTAATACATTCACCAGGGATGAGCGGACAAGTTGAACGGAGTGGGGGGAGAGAGAGGGAGAGAGAGAGAGAAAAAAAAGAGGGATTGAGAGAGGAAAACAGACTTGTAAACCAAGAGGAGGAGGAGGAGGAGGAGGGTGGTGGTGGCGGGGGTGTTCTTCAGAAGCTCCGACTTTAACACATGACTAAATCTCTGCAGTGTAACAGGCCAAAGTCCCCGCTGCCAAAACATAATACAGGAGAAGCAGGGGTGAGAAGGAGAAAAAAAGAAAAGGAAGTGAAGAAAAAGAAAGAAAGAAAGAGAGCGGATGTGCTAGATTGAATCTGGAGACTGCTTTCGCCATCTCCAGGCAGGTAGATAGGTATTGTCTTCTCCGGGAGCTCGTATCACAAACTCAGCAACAGCACCTTTTTCCAGATGGGGCCACTCTTACACACACACACACACACATACACACACGCACACACACACACACACGCACGCACACACAGACGCGCACACACACACACAGAAACTAAATCCACAAAGAACAAAGAGCAAGTGTGACTGCTGCTTGAAGTTACTTCTCCTCATGCTGATGGCAAGTGCTGATAGCACACACACGCACACGCACACACACACTCACACACTCACACACACACACACACACACAGTCATAAACACACACACGTGCACACCCTCCTTTTTTTGGCTGGCAGGCAAAAAAAAAAAAAAAGAAAAAGAAAAAGAACTTCAAATCATTCATTGCCCCTTTTAGCCTTCATGGATTCTTAAGAGAGCACTTTACAAGTTGGGGGAATCCAAAGGGAAAATAGGGTCTTACACGACTAATTAAAACACAGACTTTGCCTGGAGGGGCCTGAGAGAAGGGGAAGCAATAAAACAATCCTCTCCAATCTGCCCAACAAAGTAACTCAAGGAAATTACTCGACTAAATATGGTTAACTGCACGCTTGTGGATATGTCGATTCGCTGCTTTTTAAGCACTACTGCCTCGGCCAGAAAAGAAAAGAAAAGGCGAAAGAAAAAACGAGTCGGACTCGCCGGAGTGAGTTTAAAGACACAATAGATGTTGGAGTGTTGTTGTTTTTGCGCGTGTCAGCGAACAGCCGCATGGAGATGTCCTCTGGAGACGATCCAAACAGACAGCTAGTAATTAAGCTGCTACCTAGCGAGCCTTTATTCGCCGTCATTAACACGGTTGTAAAAACGCGAGAGAAGCCAAGGAGTGGTATTTCACTTTAGGCGATCGGTGCAAGGTCTAGCCTCGCATAGCTATCTTGTTTACATAGCTATTCACAGTCACATTTGGCAGCCTCGCAACACTCTGAAAACCAAGACACTTGTAGCCTACATATGTCTCATCCCTCTGCCAAGCTACACAAGCTACTCAGGAGAGAGGGAGAGAGAGAGAGAGAGAGAGAGAGAGAGAGAGAGAGAGAGGGGGAAAGTAGCTCAGAGCAGACATTTGGTAAAACTATTGCAAAATGAATGTAAGTAAAACCTTATTCCAGATGGAGGTATAGCTGGCTGGCACCTGGCAGGCAGAGCTGATGAAAGGAGGGAGAGGAAGCGCAGCACTTTCTCTTTGTGTGGAGGAGAGAGAGAGAAAAAAAAGAAGAAGAAGAGAGAAAAAAAAAAGGCAGCCGAACCTGATTGCTCATTGATAAATATCAGCGAGGAGAACAAACGGCTTTTTAGTCTGAGCCGGCTTCCTCTGGTTCGCCGCTCGCTCACATGAAGGAGGAAGGACGAGAAAATCTGGCCGTGAGATGTTTACGCACCGGAAAATAATCAAGCACGTTTTAAACCAGAGACACACACGCATAGGAAGTGAAACAACACACACACACACACACACGTAATGCCTTCCACGCTACTGATTTCACATGGTCTGTCTGTCTGTCTGTCAGTGTGTGTGTGTGTGTGTGTGTGTGTGTGTGTGTGTGTGTGTGTGTGTGTGTGTGTGGTTCTCCGGGCTGAAGACAGGGCCTCATTCATGTGAATAAAAGAGCAGTTGAGCCTGCTCGGGGCTGCACCCAGAACAGACCGAGACCCAGGAATGAGAGTGTGTTTCCACAGAGGAGGGCCGCCCAGTGCAACGCTGTGGCGGCGAGAAGAGGAAGTTTACATTTCAGGCAAATCCTTTTCTGTCGAACAAAGACACGGCAAGATAAACAAACACAACATGTGTCCGACGCTCGGCTCTGGAGCCAGTTAGGAAAATCCGACGACCTCGGCGTGGAGGGAGGGAGGTAGGTGGGTGGGAGGGTGGGAGGTGAGGGGAGGGGAGAGAGGGGGGAGGGAGGGGGGTGGTTAACATGTCTGAATGTGATCAGTAGCCAAAAGCAAACAGCAGCGTCCGTGATCATGAAAGAAAAGGAGACAGACAGAGTGAGAGACGAAGAAGGGGGGAGGGGGAGGGGGAGAGAGAGAGAGAGAGAGAGAGAGAGAGAGAGAGAGAGAGAGAGAGAGAGAGAGAGAGAGAGAGAGAGAGAGAAAGTGGCGGTTGGGGTGTGTGATTCCTGTGTGGTTACTGTCTCTAAACTGATCTGCTCAAATAGCCCCTGACTGCTCCATTACACAGCGAGCACATGGCCGCTCTCACCTCCTCCACAAAGCGCCCCCCTATGGACAGACTGGGGAGGTGCAGCCACCTCCATGTTGAGTGTGTGTGCGTGTGTGTGTGTGTGTGTGTATATGGAGGGGAGGGACCGTGGAGAGAAGACTCCTAAAAATAAATAAACAAATGAGCGAAACGATGACAACAACAAGAAGGAGCTCCGCAGCAGTGTAATAAACACTATAACTCACGGCAGATTAAGAGGCTCAATATGGCGGCGCAGAGCTGCATCTTCAGCACCAAACGCTTATTCAGAAATCAATTATTCTCCTCTGGTCACACTCGGCTGCGCTCAGTGTGTAAGCTAATGATTCAGCCATCCAGTTTACAGATAGATAGTGATAACTAGAACAAGCGCCTCCATTATGGGTCAGGGGGATCACATTCTCCCAGTCGCTCAAAGTCATTCTTCACGAGCTGAATTTGTCTTGTGTTTGTTTTGGGTTTTTCTTATCCCCCCCCCCCCCCCCTTTTCTTTCTGTCCTCGCTCTCTCTTTATTTTCGTTTCCCCGATTTGGCATGAATGAACAGCCGAGAGAGCTAGAGAGGGGGAGGCAATCTCAGAAAGCAAATGTAGAGAGAGAGAGAGAGAGAGAGAGAGAGAGAGAGAGAGAGAGAGAGAGAGAGAGAGAGAGAGAGAGAGAGAGAGAGAGAGAGAGAAAAGGATGCCTTATTCAAAGAGACAGGGTGTTGAGGCTGCCTTATGTGATTAGGCTGTTTTTTTTTGTTGTTTTTTTTTTTTTTCCAGTAGAGGCGAATGAGTAAAAATCTGTGTGTGCAGTCGGAGCAGACAGTTTGGAGATCAGTGGCGAGGTCAAGAGGAGCCACTTAGCTGTGCTTTGGCCTCCCCACCCCTGCAGCGGTCAGAGGCAGCGCTCTGCTGTGGGAGTAGATAAAAAGCTTGGCAGCAGCCCCGCAACCCGAGACGGCCGCGCTCGCTAATGCACGCCCGCTTTATTTACGGCCGCTTTAGAGGTACAAAATGGAAATTAATGGGGATAAGGTAAGAAGGTGGGGAGCTCGCTCATTAGCAAGAATATATATTAGGTTATCCGCGCTCATGCAGATCCCCGAAGGTGCTAAATCTCCGGGCTGATTACGGCGAAACAAAAGCAATAAACAAGAGCGCAGCGTCTCTCCATTACTGCCACGCCGTGAAGGTCACTCTGGATTCCTTCTTCCCCTACAATTATCACTGTAATTTAAAATGTGAGCCAATGAGATTCAGACCAGATGTGATGCAGCTTTTTTTTTTATCTTCCCCTCTCTCTCTCTCTCTCTCTCTCTCTCTCCCCCTCTCTCTCCCTCTGTGTCGCTCTCCTCCCTTACAGCGTATTATTAAAACAGCGAGTGAGACAAGAAGTGGAGCTGTACAGCTTTGATGTCGCTCGGTGAGGAGATAATGTGCTGAAATCTGAGACAAATATGTTCGGTGTCATTTATGATTACACGGCAGGCCTGCCGCTCTTTGTCTTTATTGTTTGGACTTATGAATCGACCGAGCGCGGACGTGTGGTTTTCATTATGCTGTTGTGGCCACACAGAGAATTGCTGCTCAGAAGTGGTGAGCTGGAAATTCTGCAAATTGCTTGTTTGGATGCACAAATCCTGCATAATGCATGAAGCGACTAACATATAATAGATATGTGTGTGTGTGCGTGCGTGTGTGTGTGTGTAAGAGATAGCAACCGAGTGGAAGTGACTGAGCGAGTGAGCGATAGATTAACGCTGTTGATATTTGATACTGAGCAGAGCGGAAGGTGAACACGCGGCGTGGACTGAGGGAGGGGGAGACGGACGGGTCGGGGGAGGGGAAGGGAGGGAGAGAGGGAGGGAGGGAGGGAGGGAGGGAGGGAGAGAGAGGGGTGAGGCAGCTTTCTCTGTTCCTGCACACATCAGCAGCAGGAGGGCAGGGATGCGCGGAGGCCACAGCAAGCCAATTACTAAACTCATTAAGTAACCGGCTAGTCGGCTTTGAACCGCAGCCTCGCTTCCACAGCGACTGCTGCGGACGCTCAGATAGGAGCTGCACGCACGCACACACACACACACACACTCACACACACACATGCACACACTCACCCCCAGCACCCTTACCCTTTATTTAAATAGCTGAGGAGGGAAAATGCAAACAGTAATTGTTGGAAGTATATTTTCCCCCTTTTGGTAGCGTTCAGTAGTTAAAGCTCCTTGCCTTTGCACATCACTATCTTAGTCAGTTTGGGTGGTTTGTGCTTTTATTTTGAAAGGTCCAGGGCACCACGACAATGGAACATAGGCCTCTTTGTTCACTTGCTTGAAAACAGACAAAACTAACAAAAAGCCTGTACTGGTGATGTATTTTCCACCATTTATCAATTTCGATTTTAATCTTTGGATGCATCATTTAATTCCTCATTCTTTTCATACGTTCAGGGACAAAAATCTCCACGAGAGTAAACTGAGCTGTAATCAGAATGTAAAAAACGTGACACGTGTCTGTGGCTTGAAGACGCCACAGGGCTGTGCTGGCAGCGAGGGCCGGAGAGAGGGTGATGTTGGGAAAAGACGAGTGAATAATGCATGGATGCACAGCAGCAGAGGCTGCTCAGCGGGGGGTTAGCATGACTTAGCAGCAGAGGGATGGAGGGATGGAGGGGTGGAGGGGTGGTGGGATGGAGGGATGGAGGGGATGAGGGATGGAGGGGTGGAGGGATGAGGGATGGAGGGATGGAGGGATGGAGGGGTGGAGGAATGGAGGGATGAGGGGTGGAAGGATGGAGGGATGGAGGGGCTGAGGGATGGACGGGTGGAGGGATGAGGCATGGAGGGATGGAGGGGTGGAGGGATGAGGGGTGGAAGGATGGAGGGATGAGGGATGGAGGGGTGGAGGGATGAGGGATGGAGGGATGGAGGGATGGAGGGATGGAGGGATGGAGGGGTGGAGGGGTGGAGGGATGAGGGGTGGAAGGATGGAGGGGCTGAGGGGTGGAAGGATGGAGGGATGAGGGATGGAGGGGTGGAGGGATGAGGGCTGACAGGCCGGAGCTGCTTCCTCCGCCGGCACAGACGCAGGGTCAGGGCACAGACAGCAACATTCTCATGACTGACCTCGCTCACAGATCACACTGTGCTGCTGTTATCTCGGCTCCTCTGGAATATTCCGGCCATATTATTCCCGAGTCCACGCTCCACAGGAGTGGAGTAGGATTAAAAAAAAACATTTCATACTTGCACAGACATGTGGCCTCATCCTCTCCTCCATGGTATGGGAACATGGAGAGGAGGAGGAAGGTGGTCGCTGCTGTTTAGCTGTTTTTCATCAGCTACGTATCCCACCTCCTTCAGAATAGGCCCATTCCCATGTTTGCAGCATCCAGAGCTTCATTATAGTCATATCCCTCATTCGAGACCCAATTTAGGGCTGCATCAACAATCAATTAATCAACACAGAATATAATCTACATCGACTTTATCAATCAAATTAAAGCATTTTGAACAACTATATTAGGAGGATTTTTTAAAAAATGGAATCAAAATTCTCTAATTTCAGGAAAATATTTTCTTCTAAGACAGGAAACTGAAGATGTGAGATGACCAATAATCGAGAAGGCAATCGACAGATCAATCACCTAGAAAAGAATTGTGTGTGGCAGCCTGAGTCTACTTCCTTGTTGTCAGTGTCAAGTGTCTTGAAACGGTCGACGGCTGCCAAATGTGACAAACGGCGTTGACATTTCCACTCTGAATAAAGCGTCTACATGTTGACACTGCAAACACGAGCTGATTCTGCTTCAAAACGTTCACATGGACCGGTCTCAATCAGACGACTGGTTGGATCAGGCGAGATCAGAATATCTCTGTCTGTGTAATCAGAAGCAGCAGGAGAGGAGAGGAGAGGAAGAGGAGAGGAGAGGAGAGGAGAGGAAGAGGAGAGGAGAGGAGAGGAGAGGAAGAGGAGGACGAGGAGGAAAAAAACAGAAAAGCCAAAACGCTGCGCTCGTCAGCGCTCCAGTGTCAGGAAGTGTTGTTGACTAACCTTGACTGCATTCACCTCCCTGCCACACTGCCTCTCAACAAGTATTGACACAACGACAGTCTGCAAGAGAGAAACTGGAAGGGTGGGGGGTGGGGAGACACACACACACACACACACACACACACACACACACACACACACAGACAGAGGACAGGAGGAGAAAAAAAAGTCATGAATGACGTGTAAATGGAACAAAGGAGGTGATAACAGCTTGACAGTGGGGATGTATGCATGGGTGCCATGTTGCCATGTCTGGCGTGGAGGTGAGCAGGCGGAGGAGGCGCCAGCGGGAGACACGGAGGAGCACGGGATGAAGCGATGCCGCTCAGCGCTCCTCCGCCTGCAGATCGTGAGCTCGGATCCTGAGCCCACATTCAATTCCCGGCTCTCAATAAAGCTCTGTGGATACGCACACATCTAGGCACTCAAATCTGCTCCACACACACTGTACGACACACACACGCACGCACGCACACACGCACGCACACCCTCGCTCCTGAACCTACCCCATTATCCCATGAGCCCTCTCTTCTCTGCCTTGCTTGACAAGAGCTTGGAAATAAAAACATCACAGCTCTGCCTCGCAGCACCTGTTCAATAACATTGACATTTCACATTCAGCATCCGCACACACAGATTCCCTGCATTTACTCTCTTTAACACCCCCACCCCCCCTCCTCTCTCTCTCTCTCTCCCTCACACACACACACACACACGCACACACACACGCAGGCAGGCAGGCAGGCTCACAGCAATCTGCTACAGTTCAATGTAAGCATTTTAATACAGCACAGACGGCGGAGGAGGTGTGTATCCCTGCGTGTCTGCATCAAGGACGTGGGGGGAAGAATACAAATCAGCGGCTGATTTTAGCAAAACGCTTCAGAAGAGGAGCGGCAGCCTCGCACATTCACGCCTCCTCCACGCGTAATGAAATCTATTTAATGCAGCCGAGAACAAACGAACGAGGGAGGCTGTTCATATGAAGATCGGCCCCTGAATGCAGGAATGCAAATCATAATAATAATAACAATGATGGTGATACTGATAATAATGGAGGAGCGGTGAGTATCCAGGGCAACGGGGATAGGATGCTGTCCAGGCAGGGTGGAGGCGGTGGGTGTGGCCCCTTTCCAATTAAGTATTGATCTACAAACCAAGGTGACACACTTACACCCACAAAATGACACCGTTTGTCATGGTTCACCAGCCTCTTTTCCTCTCCGAGTTACCGTGTGAAAACCAGGCGTTGGGTGAATGGAGTCAGTATGGGAGTGTTTCTGTGCCCTGGAGAGTCTCAGTCAGCACAGACACACACCGCTTCACTAGTCACACACGTTGGATTTCATGTGCTCTTTGTGTTATTTGCGTTGTGGTGTCACATAGGTGCCTGCCGTCCAACCTGGACAGCTGCAGTGTGTGTGTGTGTGTGTGTGTGGGGGGGGGGGGACATCTGTTTGACAGCATTAGAGCCATCAGAGCCACGCCATAACCACAGATTAAATGGCAGTAAATCTGAGGATTAGATCCCCTGTATGAATAGCTCACATTGATTTTTTTTTCCTTTTTTGTAGTCCTCTCCACCCATCCACCACTCCTCAGTAACTCTGGGATTTCCACACTGGCAGACAATGTGGCCATCAAGCTAACACGCACACACACACACAGACACACACTCACACACAGACACACAGAGAGACAGAGAAACAAACGGGCGGACTCATCTGTCTTTTTAAAGCCCTCTAAACATCAGCCTGTGACTAACCTTTTAATCTGCTCCTATCTGCGTCTGCAGCGAGGCTCCGGCAGGCCTAGAAAAGTCTCTTCCTGTTTCTCACTGTCTGCCTCGGCTCATGTGAGTTGAGGGTTATTGTATGTGAGCTTGATGCAGACCATGACAAAGACAAACTGGCCTCTCCCTCTCCCTCTCCGTCTCTCTCCGTCTCCCTTTTTCCCTCCCTCGCTCTCACATACACACGCACACAAATATCCACCCAGCTCCACCGAGACCTTTTTGACACCACAATCCCAAAATCCCGAGCTGAAATCCCAGTCCCCCCCCCCCCCCTCCTCCTCCTCCTCCTCCTCTCCGACCACCCTTTGGCCGTTTGGAAGCTGGCTGACATCAAAGACGGAGCGCTCCCTCTTTCATGATCTCTCAAGTCCCTCTCAGTGTGGTTGTCCGGCAGAGAAGACGATATTTTAACACCAGGATCACGTGAAACCACTTCAAACCTCTCCACGACACAAAGGGAAGACGCCAAAGACGCTATCTGCACCACTTCCAGAACCAGAACCAAACCATTACCTACCGTATCAACGCCTCTGATTAAAAAGTCAATTATTTTCCCTTCTAATTGATTAGTTATGTCCAGGAAAAAATGACATGCTGAAAAACCTTGTGAGCGTGTTTCACAAAAGACTCAGACTCAGGCTTTGTACAGAGACCGCGTCACTGAGGAGCAACAAAACAAGAAAATATTGACATCTTAAAGGAGTACATTAAAAATACTTTCTGAAAAACATACATCAAAAACATACCCTTGAATGTCCAAATAGATTCAGGTTCACTGGCTGAATGAAGTTGCTATAAGTAAGCGTGCTACAACTTTATTTCTCACAAATCTACAGCAAATATGTATTCTGAACAAATCCACTGGTTGATCATCAAAGTAGTTGTCGACTGTTTGAAAGAGTTGTAGAAGATGGTGCGAGGAATGATTCTTAAACACTTTCATGTTGAATAATGACCAAATCTCTACAATTTACACATTTGAAAGGGCAGCTAAAAACCATAGTGGCCCTCAACAATAATGAGCGTGAGCCTGCCTCAGTTTATGCACACGACTAAACGAAGGCTAAACTCTGTTTTGGTGAGGTTTCTGGTGAGACGCCAGTGTCTTTACTCCTTCTCAGTCTCTGATTCTGGCTCCATCATATCAGGCTGGACGTGGACCCATCGCTGCGTAGCTGCATCAAAGCTCCAGTAGCCACGTTCAGTTCGGGAAGATAAGCATGAAAGGGCGCCAGATCTGAATAGAAACAGACCATAATACCCCCACAGCTTAAGAGCAGCACTGTAAAATAGACTCCGAGGCTTTTCTGATCAAACCAACGTTCCATAGCTTCTATGTTAACGCTAGACAACAAGGATAAATACTCCACTCAACCATTCTAGTTTCCCTGTCAGGCGCCACATAACCAGAAGAAATGCAGTCCAGAGTTCAAAACGACACCAACAGTCCTTCTAGGAAAAGGCTCTTGGGGCGTAAAAATACATGTAAAGCTAGTAAAATCATGGCCGACGAAGCGTGAGCCTTGGCGACCATATTTGGCAAATGGCAGCAATCAGATTTTCATCCAAAATGGCCGCACTGGTCATCACGGGCTGACCTTCGCCACCTATCAAGCCAAACGAAAGCAATTACCTGGTGATTAGTGCGCGTTGTGCGGCAGCTCCATTAACCTTTGAGGAGCAGAGTGTGGAGGCTGCAGAGTCCAGCCAAGTGGAACGCTCTGCCTACTTCCTCCAGAGAGAGAGAAGGTGGGGGAGAGAGAGGGAGGGAGAGAGAGAGAGAGAGGCCGGGTGAGGTGAGTGAGAGGGAGAGACGCAGAAACTCAGTGTGACAGTGGAGCAGCTCCTATTAGGTAAGCACATTGAGCCGTCAGGCCGGCACATTCATCAACACGCAGGACGCCAGTCGGCAAGCAGCACCAGCAGCCTCTACTAGCCGAGGGGGCGGGGAGGGGGGAGGGGGGGGAGGAGGCGGAAGGAGAGGGGGAGGCGAGGGCGACAGGGAAGCATTTTGCAAAGCAGATTTGGACCGCTCTGCCTCAGCGTTTTGGCAGCGCGCAGGGTTTCGTGCATGGTTCGGGTGGTTTTTACAAGCGTCCTAATAGCGCGGGCCGCTAATGATATCATTATCATACGTGAGCCGTAATTGTCTGGACCCAGAGCTGGCCAAGATCAATGGACGGCAAAAATCTGGATCAATTGATTAGCCCGCTGCTGTTAAGCGGCTGAAACATATTTTGGGCCCGGGTCGATGTGCTGCTGGACGAGCGGACTGGGCCTCTGCCCAGCCCCCACCCTCCGTCACGTCACGTCACCCACTGGTTTGTGAAGGGACGTTTCTGAAGCCGGGAGTTTGCCGCCATCTTGAATCGTTGGAGCCAGAGTAAAACCATATTTGGATGAGAGGGTGGGGCCTGGCGAGGAGAAAGCCTCAACCCTCCACGATGCCATATATTGGTTTGAGAAGGGTTGTCAATGTCAATCAAATAGACATGCCCCTAATTACTCTTTTTTAAAGATCTCATAACAAATTAATTGTGGAAATTTGGAGTTTTCTGGAGCCAGCAGCTACTGGAACTCAGTGGTAAAGTCTATTCTCCATTGGCTTCACATTTCAGACCAGAAGACTGCATCCGTCTTTTATACACAGTTTATGGCTTCTGCCTGTGTTTTTTTTTTGTTGTTGTTGGCGTGAGGTTAGGAGAGTGCGGCGGTGCCATATGAGAGAGAATGAGCCAAAATGGCAATGTTGGCGCTTCCTGTACTCGTTTTAATGTCAGAGCCACATCAACCAACCACTCCAACATTCATCCCGCAAAAAAGCTCCAAATCAGGGCTGGAAACGACCGCTCCACATTCCAAGCCCGACTCAGTCCAAACAGATGAATTATGAGTGGCTTCTTTTTTTTATTATTCCTATTGTCCTTTTCCCATTCTGTGTCAGCACAATGTCACAGCGGTTTTAAAATGTGTGCTAACTTAACACTCAGAGCAGAGGCAGATGGTTCTGTTCTACAAGCGTGGTTTTGTATTTGAAGAAAAATCCGGGTGTGGAAAAATGGAAAAACTATCATCAGAGTGAATTAGACTCTCCCAGTGGGCATTGTATTGTGAAGGACATGATGGGATCTAAGTGGAGAGTAAATATATATATATATATATATATATATATATATATTTACACTGTGACATTTAAAACATAGAAACGCACACAAAGACAAGGTTGTGAAGATGAAAACTGTCTCCAAGGCAGCTACAGTTCTTTGTGCAGTCCGCAGGAAGATGTGAGGGTTTATGCTTTAAAGAGTTTCAAGGGTTCAAAAGTTCCTGCGACTCAACACGCATAAAGCTGGATGTAGCTTTTAACTCTATGACCTGAATCAATCAATGGAATTCAATCACCATCAAGTGTAGGTATGATTAAGAGTTCAGAAAATTAATGAATTTGGGACTGAATTAAACCCAATAAATGCATCTCTGAGAAGTGCTTAAATGATTCTGTTACAAGTTTTATAATCATTCATTTTAAGTCAAAAATTGTTGCTTTTAGCTCTTTGACTGGATGTGTTTTAGGTCTGCAAACGCCTCCACAAGCTTTATGAATCTTTCAAAGACCACTGGCACATTTTGTTGACGTTACAGATGTCAGAAGGACCAGATTATGGGATTTAGCACCATCTAGTGGTGGGGTTGCAGGCTGCAACCGTCTGAAAGCTCCTCCCACTCCTAGAAGAAACAGTTATCATTACAGGGTTTCATTAAGTAATTAAAGCTTCGATAGGTCACCCTAATCTTATTCTGTAGTCCTTAACAATTAATTTGATTACATCCTATGGAACAGGTAAGTAAACCTGCAACATATTGATTAAATGACTAATAGTCGACAACTATTATGATGATTTGTTGATGATTTGATGTTTTGATATTTTGATGCTGATATTTTGATGATTTGTTGATTTTAACGTTAAATATTTAGATCTTAAGTCTGAATATCTTCTCTTTTTGGTACTCGTAAAAGATGTTTGAGGCATTCCTTATAAACCATATTTCTCAACTCATTCATAATATATATGTATTCTTAATCAAACAACTAAATCTTTGAAATAATCGCAGCAAAATATATCACAGAAAATCATCAACGATAGAGTTAACACACAGCTGTGATTCACAGCAGAGCCGCTGCATCAAGCTACATTATATCTACAGAAATTAATTGATCACGTCCACCTACAGGACGGCTGAACCCGAGCTTGGAATCGTGAACCCGTTCCGGCAAACAGACTCGGCCTCAATCATGATGCCTGTAATTTGGGAGCAGCCTTGATTGTGTTAGGGAGGCAGCTGATTGCTGCTGATGAGACGAGAGCTGCTGAGAGGAGAAAGTGGGCCATCGACGAACCCAGCAAATAACGACCCCGGCCGAGTCTGTCGAGGAGACCGCGCCGAGAGAAAATACGCACACGTGGTCCGTAGAATGCAAAACCGCATGTCAAAGATGCTGAGGATAATGATCCAGGCGGCAGGGCAGGTCCCCACCCCAGATGCATGATCTAAGCAGGCAGGTTAACATCATCAGCAGCATTTAGGCTGCATGATGCAGCTTGTTCCACCACACAAAGGCTAATGCAGGTAAACACTTAGAGGACTTGAATGCTTGACACTAAGCTTCCCGGCATGCTCGCCGGCTCGAGTGGGCGAGAAATGAACCTTGTTATGTGTCCTGACACCGGGGCCCTGCTCCCCGGCAAATAAAAACATGCCTCTCACTTACCGGCTGCCCGCGCCCACAGCCCCATACATCAGCATTATAAAGGAGCGAGGCAGCCTCAAGGTCAGCTCAATTTCCTCCTGCCGTTATGAAGTATCAGAATCACAGCGAGAGGGGGCACCCACACACATGTAAAGAAATGATTTAGGGGAGCACAGAAGGGAGGGGAGGGAAAGAAAAGAGAGAGGAGGAGGAGGGAGGAGGAGGAGGAGGAGGGGTGGATTTGCAGTGTGAAGGAGAGGTGGTGGCTAATACAATGGGGAGCTGTGACAAATCACCAGGAGAGGAGAGAGTCGCCCGCTCCTGCAGTCGGGATGTGTGAGCGCTGCGCATTTGGGAGAAAACGCGGAGGAGAACATTAAGCCCCGATCGTTCCACACGGTCTGGAAACGAGCAGAAATGGGAAGCGGAAGTAATGGGATTGAACAGTTTTTGTTCAGCAAGCCGGGTCCACTTGGGCGGCCGCTCAAGTGCAGCCAGAGGAGCCGCAGAGCAATTAGGACGAGTGAATTATTGTTTCAGGAGCGTGCAGAGGATCAACGTTTACTGTAATTATTACACCAATAGCCTGATGTTAAATAGAGTGAAATCACAAAAGACCGATGTCACTCTGATAAATGGTGCATTGCCAACACATCCAGGTAGTGAGGACGATTGGGTTTAGAGCCAAAGTCTGAAGGGGGATAAGATAGGACAGGCTGAGAATCTCACAGTGTGAGTGGACCACAGAAGAGGGGCATCTATAGCATGTAGAAGCGATGAAAATAGACAAAAGATAAAGTACAACATTAACAGTGCTAGTCAGACTGTTGTATTGACCTGCAGTTCAGTTCACTGACGATACAAAGATGGATTTCATTCAATAAAACCATGTTTTTGGAACGGAAAGGAATAGAACAGAACGGACAAGAACTGTACAGACTAGAACATTATAGAGTACAATAAATGAGAAGAGTCTAGAAGAGACCAGAGTGGACTAAACTAAACCAGAATATGACAGAATACAACAAAACAGGATAACAGGACAAAGGACAACAGAATAGACTAGGAATAGACTAGGAATAGAATAGACAAGAATAGACTATAACAGATTAGACTATACTAGACTAGAATAGAACAGAAAAGAAAAGAATAGACACAAACAGAGTAGACTGGAATAGGACAGATTAGACTAGACCAGAACAGAATAGAATGGACTGAGATAGAAGTGTTTGTAGGTTAAAAAGCCTGAGTCAGCCGCTCACTGTGTACGTTTGTAGTAAATGCAGAGCAGAAAGCCATCAACGCGACATACATTTGACTAGTTGTTTATACATATCGCGAGTCTAGTCGTCATAGCAACACAAATGTTATCAAACACCGCATGCTCTCCAGCCTGGCGTCGTGCAGCCCTGGTTAAATAGGCGTCTTTTTGTTCCCCTCACAGATCCGCGGCCATTCATCAGATGCCTGAGTGATCTGATAAATTACAGAGCAGCGTGAGAGCCACTGATGTGTGAGGCACCGAGAGAGAGGAGAGAGAGGAGGGAGAGAGAGGAGAGAGAGAGGAGAGAGAGGAGGGAGAGAGAGGAGAGAGGAGAGAGGAGAGAGAGGAGAGAGGGAGCGCAGCCTCTGCCGGAGTCACTGGCTGAGGTTTGACATCTTCAGCTAAGAGCCTGGGGAAATAACAGCACATTCACTTAATGGCACCACCTCATCTATTCCTCATACAGGCAGAGGAGGGGACACTTCCTCCCGGTGGTACAAAATGGCTGAGTGCTGCTGGCGGCTGCGCCGCTGCTGTTGCTCTCCCAGCCATCGGGGGGTGTGCGTGTGCGTGCATGTGTGCGTGTGTGTGTGTGTGCTTGCAGGTGTGTGGGTAAACACACACCGAGTGTGTTCAGATCCATCAGCGGCCACCAGCTGCAATCTGCAGTCTGCTCTGACCCTCTGAGGAAAGCCACCGCCATCACCACGTCCACCATGGCTGCCATGGAGCTTTGTGTGGTGACAGCGCAATCTGGCCTGGTGTGTGTGTGTGTGTGTGTGTGTGTGGTCGCGTATGGTTTATGTGTACAGAGGAGAAGAATGCACTAATGATGATGATGATGATGATGATGATGGGCGAGTTAGAGCTTATTTTCTCACAAATGTAACATTATCGATTTAAAGGCCAACATCCAGTCCCGTAACGTGTTATGTTACATATCAATATAAAAAATGTTTGATCTAAAAGAAAGGTGCCAATTCAATAAGAAGCCCTTGGGAGACGGGCACCTCCATCTCCACTATTAGCTCTTTAGCTCAGGCTGTGAGTGACACAGTGCAGAAATAATGAAGCGATGAGAGTCCCCGCTTCACTGTGATGAAAAATGACAATAAAAGATGTCAATAAAAACATCGAAAACAAACAGGCTCACGCTCCAGTACGCTCACGCTACAGTATATGGCCTTAATTCTACCAAAATTGATTAACCAACTTTATGAGACTTTTTAGTTTTTACTGCAGGTGCATGTGTTGGTGAGCAAACTATGAATACATTTTCTTAATTCTATCATCAAATATGCATTTTAACTGCAGAAACTGCCTGATAATCCTTTGAGACAGTAGCTGGTTATTCTGCTAGTCTGCTGTTTATCTGGTAGTTAATAGCACTCTAATAGCACGCTCGGATCGTGTAATAAATGTGTGTAATTTCACTGGTGCATTATTAGCTGTGGCGGCTCCACTGCAGGTATGTGCGTGCATGTTTGTGCAGGTGTAAGTGAGCATGTGTGTGTGTGTGTGTGTCTTGAGGGAGTGTGGAGGTGCCGGAGGTATAATGGCTCCACTCCATCTTTGCGTGAGGTGCAGCAGGAGGATCCAAAGCGGAGCCCGGCAGCTGGGTTTGCTATCAGCGCAGCGCTGGAGCTCCTCCGGGCTGTTTCCAGAGCCTGTGACCCCCGCACGGCCGGCTCCCATCACGTCTGTGTGCTGGGTGCACACGAGGAGCAGGAGGAGCAGGAGGAGTGGCAGCTAGCTAGCAGCAGCTAGCAGCAGCTAGCAGCAGCAGCAGCTCGATGGGCCGTGTTTGCAGCCACTGCAATTTTTCAATATTGTCCGGGAGCCGAGACAACGCTCTGAATAAGAAATGCCATGTAAACATAGTTTTCCAATTACCCGAAACCTGAATACGGCAGCAGTCAGAGGGAACCTAATCACATTAGGACATGCATTCCAACCGCCTCATTCAACAGCCTTTTAGATACATGTACACCTCAAAGCGATGATGAATCAGCTTTGACGGCTTTTTTTTTTGCAGCAATCCAGCAGCTGGATGAAACACGGCCTCGGCATCTGACTCAGCTTTCATGTCGCTGCGAGACGAGCACAACAAAGCGGCGCGTTGTGGCAGAATCTGAGCTCCGGCTCGGGCACCAGCCATCCGACAGAGGGAGCTGGTCTGAGGCCTGGGCCGCAGTACGAGGAGGAGGAGGAGGAGGAGGAGGAGGAGGAGGAGGAGGTGTCTGCAGATATGAACTGGCCTCTGCCTGCTAGCACATAAATGGAAATTAGTAAGCCACATAAACAGCTAATAAAAACTATACGTGAGCAGAATGAGGTCAATTGTTGCAGCTCGGGTAAGCGCGGCCGATAAGGAAGGCCTGAAACTACACGTGCAATTATCGCCATTATCAACTCATCTCAAGATGCTAATTAATTGATTATTCACAGCTGAAAAAATGAGCGACGATTCAGTCTTAATCTCAGTTGAAGAAAATGGATGAAACATAAAAAGAAATAATAAAACATGAGAAAACCCTCTGACAGCAGCTTAATGTGACAGCATTAAAGGGGACCTAGAGCGGCTGAATGGAGTAGTTCACCTCGTTCTCCTTGTGATGGCAGAAGCTATGGAACATGGGTCCACATTAGATTCAGGTCTATTTTACAGCCCTTTCACAATCCCGTTAGGTGTGGGGGATTTTATGGCATGTTTGTGCTCAGATCTGGCAACCATTTGCAGGCTTTTCTCTGACTGGCTGGCTTTGTGTTCTTTCTACACAGCGTTCAGCTTCTCAGCTTGTCCCTGTACTGAGCGGTAAGTGGAGCTATGATGCAGCGATGGATGCGTACCTACCCAGCCTGACATGTTGGAGCCAGTCACAGACTGAGGAGGAACCAGGAGCACAGGCATGAGCCGTCATCTACTCATGCAGCTCTAATTGAGAGGCAGGTTCACACTCCTTATTTTGGCTGTGGGACGCAGCATGTTTTCTGTCACATTGTGTCTATTCATAGATTCTCCTGCTTTGTAGTCACGGTTCACAATCTGAAACGTATACATGAATGAAGCCGTGATGATGTTTTAGGAGCTGGCGTACATCTCCGGTCAGGAACAGACCGTTGATCCAACTTTAAAGTGAATCTCTATTCCACCCAGCTATCAGATGCTATGAGCAGTGACTGGTAAAATCTCTGATATGTTGTGGAAACCTGAGTTTTTTTTCCTCCTGCTTTTGTGTCACATTTCCTTGGGGATCATTACCGTGTTATGATTCCGATCAGGAGCTGCAGTCAAAACAGAGAGCGGTGAGGGTTAGTCCAGCGCACGACACGCTCTCATCTCTGACTGAGCCTTATCGGAGGCCCAGGCTGCTATCAGCTGCAGAGCAAACACCCAGGACCGTGCCCGGCTCCCTCTTCACCTTCATTTCTGCTGCTGGTGTCAGTCAATAGATGAGCTGGATAATATGTATGAGTGAGCGTGGTGGTGGTGGAGCCCCCCCTCACCCCCCCTCACCCCCCCTCATCCCTCCTGTGTGCTCTTCCTCTTACATAAAGAGGCGGCTGCTCTCTGCGCCTCGCTGAGCCTCTTCCCACTACTCCGCTCCCCGCCGTCTCCTTGTCAGCCTCCTCTCAATCTCCTTTCTCCTGCACCTGCACCTGACACCGCCAGCGTTCTGTCAACACGTCATTCCCACCACCTCCGCCCCCCGCCCCCCCACCCACGCCCATCCAGCCTCGGAGCAGATACCCAGCCCCCGCCCGGCTCGCTCTCAGCAGCCCCTGGGGCACCAGACAATTAAACACAAAGCCGGAGCTGAGTGGAGCTGTCACACTCCATGTTGGCAGGGTGACTTTAAAATGGATTTACTGATACGACTAAATACATGTTGTGAAATGGAATCCATTATGGACCACGTGAGATAACGCTTTCTCCGTACTTGCTGCCTGCATGGTGAAGGTGCTGTAATCTGCAATAACTGTTGTCTGTACAATCTAGAGAATATTCTAGAATGGGATATATTCCTCTCTTCTCATACCACGACCATGCCCTTCTTCTACGCTGGCTGCATGAGCTATGCCTGAAGCTCAAACTGAACTGGGCATCTCATCGTAATCGTTTGTCCTTGTTCCAAGGAAGGAAGGAAGGATGCAGGTGGCCTCCTCAACACTAGGTGGCGATATTCGGGTTAATGTGGAGCCCTTTCCGGTTCCTCTCGTCCTATTTTGTAGTTTCTCGACCTGCCTGCCTCTCTTGCTAGTTACAGAGCATTGCAGATTAAGGCGTATACAAGCAGCTGAAATGTCTCCAACCACATTATCTGTGCGTTTTAGTCAGAGAACTCCAGTATTAGTCACAACTTTAGTGTCTGAGTATCCATTACACATGCAGTCACAAAAATGTTGTTATCCATGTCAACACAACTGCCTGCACTTCCCCTGCAAGCTAGAGAACCTGCTGAGCATCTCCTTTTCATTATCAGTACATGACGGTCACATACAATAGATCCTAATGTAACAGGCTCATCATGTTAGGCTTGTTGAAAGAAACACACTCACATAAACTGAGAGCTATCAGTCTCATCAGCAAGCTGAGTGATTAGCAGTGTTATGAACACCATCAGTCTCAGAACGCCGTTTGTGGTGCTGCGTCACATTTGTGTAAAAAAGAAAAAAGAAAGAAAAAAGAAAAATGCTTCACTAGACATTGATCCGTGTGTCGCTGTGACTCAAGACGAGCGTCTCTCCCCTCGGTTAAAGGCCAGAGACGTCCCACCTGGCCCTCCTGATGGAAACATGTCCCCGCGCTGATCCGCCATGAGGACGGACAAGCCCCGCCGCCATCGCCGCCACTGCTGATGAATCCTATGGTTACCTAGCAACCAGAGTGCGTGGGAGGGGGGGGGAGGGGGGGGGGGGGGGCAGCAACGTAATGATACTTTATTTCATCATAAAAAGTAAAAAAAAAAAAAGAGCCGTGCCTCAATTAGCAAGCACAAGCATGAGGTCTAGATGCCACCTTCTGGACAGAGTCAGAAAGCCGGCGAGGAGGGGACAGACGCATAGATGGATGGATCCCTCAGTGTTTGCTGCTTATCTGAGCAAAGCAAACAGAGTGCACTCTTCATATGAATAGATGAGTGTACATAGACGTGTTTCATGGTCACACGCAGGCTCAAACCGCATCCTGTCTGTACTGCGCACACACACACACACACACACGCGCGCACACACACAATAAGGAGTTTGGTGCGGGAGCTCAAAGAAAATAAAATACAGTCTGTTGGATTTGAGATCAACATTCAGTGTAGTGCGAGGTGATGGCAGCATATCAACACCCTGAGAGCAATCCAATCTGGCTGCAGCGATATATTTGGCCTTACACTATTCAGATATTGCCTGTCTGCACACTCTCACACACACACACACACACACACACACACACACACACACACACACACACTCAGTCAGTCACACACACACAGAGGAAGAGAGAGCTACATTCTGGTGTCAGCCAATTACAAGCCTGCCCTGCCTGCCCTTGACTACACTGCCTAACCTCCCTCCACAGCCGGTGTCAAAACCCTGCGCGCTCATTTTGTTCCCTCTTTTCTTCTCCCTCTCTCCCTCCTCTGTCTTTAGGGTGTGAAATATTTAGGAGCCCCATCTAAATACAGCTCCAGGCGTCGAGGCTCGTCTCTCTCCCTGCCCAGGTAAAAAGTAATGAGAGAGAGATAGAGGGAGAGGTGGGGGGGGGGTGCAGGAAGGGGTGGGCGTAATATCTCATCAACATTATTAAATCATCCCTCCCCACGGCGGTCCCTCCCTGGGTGGTCCCCGGCTTGTGTTATTCCTCAGTCAGGGTTCAGCGGCCCCGGCTTCCCGGGGTAGAGCGTGGCCTGGTGCAGAGCGGAGCGGGTGTCAGGGGAGTTTCCCCTCAATTAAGCAAAGGTAAAGCAATGCCTCTCACCGTGGAGCTGCCATGAATACATTAGTCCTGCTGTCACCACAGGCCACGCGGCCCAGACGAGTGAGGAAGACAGACAGCTGCTGCTGCTGCTGCAAAGGCTGCTGCAAAGGCTGCTCGGGCTGCACGCACACACACACGCACACTCACACACGCACACGCACGCACACGCACGCAGGCAGGCAAAGCTCTACTGAAAACAGGTGAATTCAATTGAATTGAAATGTCATGTTTTTTTTATGCCGCTAACTGTAAATTGTTGTTTTGTTGTCTTTGTCTATTTCTCCCCATGCCTACGCTCACATTCATTAATGAACACACACACACGCGCACACACACACACACACACACACACACACACGTTACTATTTTTGAGATACTTGTGCTATGTTACATTATGTTATGTTGTGAAGAGCACACACACACACACACACCGTTACATAATGTTAATAATAACAATAACAGTCATAAAACCTGATACTTTTACAGCCTTGGATGATTTATTCCCTTGGGAAATTTTGTGTGCTGCTATTGGGGTGAAGGGCCTTGTTCTAGGGCCTTACAACCATAGGAGGGGGGGGGGGGGTTGAACCTGTGACCTTTGGGTTACAGTTCAAGGTAACATTACAGTATTTTGCAAACTGCACACACATGCACACGCTGTCGTCGCTAAATTCTGTAGACTCTTGTCTATTAAGATATGCTACAATATATGAAGTTATACTACGTTATGCCATGTTCTAAACTACAAAGATCCATTAAGCTATGCTGTATGATGTTATTTTACCTTGTGCTCTGTTACATCATGTCATGCAGAGGGACACTGCTACATTACATAATGGTAAGTTACATCAGATTACATTATGTTATATGCTACGCCATCTTTCGTTATGTTGTGAACTGCACACAAAGCTGTCATGTTTTGCTGATACCTGTGTAGTTGAGACTTGGTAGATGGTCAGGTCATATTATATTGTAAACCGTTGTTGGTATTGTTCTCTTCGTCTCCCTCCATCCCCCCTGCGTTTGCTCCTGTCCAATCTGGTCCCTTGGAGCGACCTCTCAAAATAAACAACAACATGAGGTTCCTGCAGCAGGTGGAGTGTGTTCGGACTCCTCCCGTGCAGAGTGAATCTGTCAGCTCTACGACGCGTCCCCGACCAGCCGGGCCGGGCAGGCTAGTGACCAGGTAAAGCAGCCAGATCGCTCTGTCTTCTACCGTAGAGCGCTAGATACAGGCCGTAGCCCGTCTGAGCAGATGAAGCCCATCTGAAAACATTCCTTTCTGTGGATGAATACATCAGCATAATCAATTCTAATACAGACCAAAACAGTAAACAGTGTAATAACATTTTGTTTCGGAGTTGCGGGGAGTTGGCCTAATGAGTGTGTATTAGCCGTCTGAGTGGGTGACACTGGAGGACACCGAATCCTTGTTGTGTTAATTAAAGCTCAATGAAATGACGCCGACGAAAAATTAGCATGACCTGCAGCCTCCGAGGAAGGGGGGGGGGGGGGGTGGGGGGGGGCATGCAGCACTGCCAGAGGAATGGACCTCTGTGTTCTGCTGCTACCACGGCTCAGAGAGAGCGAGGGAGGGGAGACGCCTGTTTTCTGTTACTACCACGGATACAAATAAATAACTTCAGCCAATTATCTGATTAACTCAAAGTGGCAAACATCTGAGGACTGGAGCACACACTCACGACGGGAACAAAGCACCGCCAGCGCCGTTTCCAAACGTGAGATTACCGCATCGCTCCAATCTGGGCCGAGGCGACTCATCCCGTCTACGTTTCAATTATTCCGGCCTCCGATGCTTCAAAACAAGATAAAGGCACGGATGATAGATTACAACGGCTGCTGTGCCCCATTTCACCTCACTCCCGGTCTCGTCCTGAACAAGAGTCCGCATCCACACGTTCTCACAGGTCAAAGCAGGCACCAACACACACATCACATATTCAAGAAGTGGCATTCAGTCATTCAGCTGAAGCTTTCATCCAAAGCTGCTTACAGAGCAGCAACACATGCACGCTGCATCACAACAGAGACCTCAATAAGTCTGCGTTATTCATCGCATGGAGACCAAACCCATGTAAACAGGGGGAATGAGCAGACAAGGACAAAACTTAATTAGTATTGTGTTCATTAAGAACCCCCACAACAGGCATTACATCAAGGCTGATTTAAAGCCATACACAACCTGATATAACATGGTCTTCTGATTGGTTCAGACTGAGGAAACCTCATGTTAAAGTCTGCATATATACATATATATGCATATCTTTGTATGTACATAATCATATATATGCTGTATATACAGAAACACTGATATATAGGTTTGTATAAATGTATATAATACAAGCTGAGGGTGCACACGAGGCTCGTAAGAGGTTAGGTATATTACTGTAGAGGCAAGAAAAGAGGCAGAAGTGAAAACGTAGACCCAGTCAAATCGAATGGACCTCAATCACATGTTGGTAGACGGGTTTAGTCACCATCAGTGACCTCTGCTATATAACATGGATTACAGCCACACAGCGTAGCAGAAAATGAAGTGCGGAGCATCGATAAGCAGACAGAGCCCAGTCTGGTGCCTCCAGGCAGAGGAGAGAGAGGACTTCTTTTCCAGCCTTTTCTTTTTTTCTGTCTGTCTTTCTTTCTCTTAACGGTTTGATAAATTCAAACTCCTCCCTGGGTCAGAGGGTAATACTGTTCATCATCTCATGAAACAATCCCTGCGACAATAGACAACCTCTGCTTGTACGTCATAACGTGAAAAGCAAAAGAAGAAAGAAGAAAAGAGACGTCAGCGAGGCCCTCCAACAATCATATCAACCTGCGCTGTTTCAGTCTAAACAATCAAAGTGTTTTCTTGACATTTTTATCCGGCACAACACAATCCCCCCTCTATCTGACAGCTGCAGCTCCAGCTCCAGCAGTAAATGTAATGTGCTCCTTTGTCAAGACTCTGGGTGTGAGTATTACAGTGTGCCGGACAAGGCGCTTTGAATGGGCGCTGATTGATGGCTTCACTGCAGACTGTCTGTCCACCTCTCTCTCTGATTAGACATGTCAATGTAAAGACACATGAATGCAGCAGCCTGTCCTCCATTTTCTCCTCCCTCCCCTCCCCTCCCTCCTTTTTCCTCCTCCCTCCTTGTCAGAGCCGGGGGGAGAGTGACGCAGTAAATACAGATGCTGTGCGCACCGTAATTCTGGGGCCCCGCTGCCTTTTATCTGCCATGACAGCTTCTGCTCGCTGTCGAAATCAAACGCCCAGGCGCGAGGAGCACAGAGGGAGAAGGAGAAGAAAGAGGGAGCGAGTATTCCCTTTAATAAACTGCCAGCCAGCCAGCCAGGCAGCCAGGCAGCCAGGCAGCCAGGCAGCCAGGCAGGCAGCCAGGCAGCCAGGCAGCCAGGCAGCCAGGCAGCCAGGCAGCCAGCCAGGCAGGCAGCCAGCCAGGCAGCCAGGCAGCCAGGCAGCCAGGCAGCCAGCCAGCCAGCCAGGCAGCCAGGCAGCCAGGCAGCCAGGCAGGCAGCCAGGCAGGCAGCCAGGCAGCCAGGCAGCCAGCCAGCCAGCCAGCCAGCCAGCCAGGCAGCCAGGCAGCCAGGCAGCCAGCCAGCCAGCCAGCCAGCCAGCCAGGCAGCCAGGCAGCCAGCCAGCCAGGCAGCCAGGCAGCCAGGCAGCCAGCCAGCCAGCCAGCCAGCCAGGCAGCCAGGCAGCCAGGCAGGCAGCCAGGCAGCCAGGCAGCCAGGCAGCCAGCCAGCCATGCAGCCAGGCAGCCAGGCAGGCAGCCAGGCAGCCAGGCAGCCAGGCAGCCAGGCAGCCATGCAGCCAGGCAGCCAGGCAGCCAGGCAGCCAGGCAGCCAGGCAGCCAGGCAGCCAGGCAGCCAGGCAGCCAGGCAGGCAGCCAGGCAGGCAGCCAGGCAGCCAGGCAGCCAGCCAGCCAGCCAGCCAGGCAGCCAGCCAGGCAGCCAGAGCAGCAGAGAAAGGAAGCACTCAGCTCCGCTCTGCTCAGCTCCGCTACGCACCGGCCAGGCTTGGCTAAGCAGCGGCTGAGGGGGGGGGGGCGGGGGGGGCACAGAGAGAGAGAGAGGAGGAGAGGGGGAGATAGAGACTGAGGAGGGTGAGGGGGGGGCACTCCTTCAGGCATTAGACGGTATTATGCTGCTCACGCAGGCTCAGGCATCCAGAATCACCGCACTTACCCAGAGCCAATGGGTCAGCGGGGAGTCCTGGGCACAGATCTGCACCCTGAGAGGAGAAAGAGGAGGAGGAGGAGGAGGAGGAGGAGGAGGAGGAGGAGCAGCACAGTCAGCACCTGCTCCCCGACTCCACCAGAAGCCCCCATCGAGCTGCCAGGGTCAATTAATTACATCCCTCTCTGAACGCTCCACATTAGGATAAATAAACGAGGAGCGGTCTGACAACAAGAGGGGGGGGGCTGCCCCCCCCCCACACCCACCCTCCACCCCCCAAGCAGAGCGACACAGCAGCTCCTCCTCTTCCTCCTGATAAGTCAATTAAGTCTACCACTATCTACAGACATGATCGCCTCACACAGCACATCCTCCCTGACGTGGGGACTGACTGGCATCAGAGAGAAGGACACATTCCAGGACACGATCCAGGCGTCGCGCTCGTTCTCCAGGACTCTTCCAGCACCATGTCAGGCCACTCCCTCTGAGATGGAGACGGGTCATTCTGCACATTTACCCTCATATTCACTCGCCTCCTGCCCCCAGAAGACAACCACCACCACTTCAGTCATCAGTTAGTCAGAGACAAACGTTGAACGCGTATGTCTGAGATAGTTGTGAAGAAACTCTCTGCTCTCAGCTTCTCACATGTGAATAGTTTCCGTTTTCCTCAGCGTTTCAATAGACCAGATCCATTCATCGCTGCATTGATGGACTACAAAAACACTTGCCTGTATGCGACAGGAATAAAGACAAAGCGAAGTTTCAAGGAAAAGATTTCAAAGTACGTTTGCTACTAAGAGTATTTTACGCAATTCGCATAACCTCTAGACTCTTCTTTCAGAAAGCTGGACGATATAAACATGGCTTTACTGGGTGGTTTGACTGGATTCGGAAAAGGATCAGTCACGTGAAGCATAAATGTGAACAAAGTGTGATATTCTGAGTAGGACAACCTCATGAAAGCGAGTAAATATGTTTTTTCAAAACATACGTGTTTCTACTACCAATTTTTATTGCGATATTTCAGGGATTTTTTTGCATTTCTTGGGATCAGGGAAACACACCTGCGGGCAAACCTTCCAGTCTCCGATTACTACTTACTGAAGCTGACGACTCGACGATTACAGGGCAACGAAAACAGCTCGTCCACCACTGCAGCTACAGCAGGACGGACATGTCTCTGCACACTCCCACACACTCCTTTCTGTCCGTGTGTGTGTGTGTGTGTGTGTGTGTGTGTGTGTGTGTGTGGACTGGGAGGATGAGGAGAGCTCCTGCTTTGGAAATAGACAGCTTTTTGTTCTGACCCCACAGCTGTCACAGGCATAAGAGAGCCAGTCACTGACAGCTCACACACACACACACACACACACACACACACACACACACACACACACGCACCCTTGACACTGCAGCAGGGACAGGACTTGTGCTTTAGGTGCCAGCCCCCCCCCCCCCCCCTCCCTCCATGCTCCACTCTGGCAGGGAGCAGCCTGGGCTCCATCACTAAATACCTGGTGAGTGTGTGGAATATGGCTCCCTGCGTTAACACCATTGCGTCCCTCCTTCTGAGGGGACAGGTCTCCCCCGGGTTATTACGGCTCCATTTAAGGAACCCAGTTGTGCAGGTGTTTCTACCATACCTCCTCAGCCTCTCCCTGCTATTAGGATATATTCATTGTCCTTCCCTGCCAGTCACTGCCAGTGTGACTGACGTATAAACTACGATTAGTCAATCATCTGTCGATTATTTCCTCCAGGGATCGATTTGTCGTCCCCAAAGAAATGATAAAAATGATTTATGCATGTTTCACAAAGGCTGAGATTCAATTTACTATCCTAGAGGACTAAAGAAAGCAGAAAATATTCACATTTTCCTGTTTTTACTTGGTTTGTTGCGTCATTCTCAATCAATCGATGAACTGATGATTTAAATAGTTAAACATTATTCTATGAGATGATTAACGGGCGACAAGTCAACTGTTGCAGCTCTAATATAAACACCTTTATCTCACAGTGTGTGTGTGTGTGTGTGTGTGTGTGTGTGTGTGTGTGTGTGTGTGTGTGTGTGTGTGTGTGTGTGTGTGTGTGTGTGTGTGTGTGTGGAAATAGTCCTGCGGCAGTGTGAGGGAGAAACAGTTTTGGAGCCTCCATCTCATCATAAACCTTTACTAAGCATTTTACTGCTGAATTAAGAATTAAAGAGGCGTGAACGTGCTTCCTAAAAAGAGAATTCAATCTCAGCCCGCGTCCAGGAAACAAGGCGCTCCGCGGGAGGAAGGAGCAACAGACACATTAATAAGTGATACACAAAATGGCTCCTCTAATCCCCCGGTGGAGATGCCAGCACTTCTTCCTCATCAGCCACTGTGATGTGTACACAGAAAGCAGGGAGCGCTGCTGATTGAAACAGGTGGAGAGGAAACGTGGGAGACGAGGAGGAGGAGGAGGAGAAGGAGGAGGAGGAGGAGGAGGAGAAGAGGGAGGAACAAGTGACCAGGAGAGATGACAGCAGGGAGGAGGGAAAGAAAGATGGAGGCAGGCTGGGGGGAGAGAGGGGGACAGGGAGAGAGGGAGGGAGGGAGGGAGAGAGAGAGAGAGAGAGAGAGGGGTGCACTTATTTGCAGAGGCTTTAACTGTCCTGATCCTCCATAAAGAGGTGAAACTGATTAGGTTTATATCAAACGGCTGCTCGCAACACTGAGAGAACAAATCACAGTCGAGCCAGGTTTCCTTTTTTCTCTGTCTGAGAGAGAGAGAGAGAGAGAGAGAGAGAGAGAAAGACAGAGAGAGAGAGTGGGAGAGAGAGTGGAGAGAGAGCTCCTCTCTCTCTCTGTCTTTATTCAACGCCGCAGCGACCTCCTGAAGCGCTGCT
>CM055193.1:2871575-2899571 GCA_029224185.1 Karalla daura | reverse complement strand
GCTCCGTTTCCATGACTACTAGAAATGTTAAATAACCTCTCGAATGTCACAAAACTATTGGAAGTTTACCATGAAATTGTGATGGAAACCAGTGTGGTTTCCATCACGTGACATGGCGTAGTGGTCACATGACCAGTTCATTTACAACAAGATGGCGCCGCACGAGGCGAGACCAATGAAACCATGGAAACGTTCAGGACGTCCATCTTCCACAGAGTGGCGTCTCGCAGGACGAGGTTTCACAGAAGTGATTCCATGTCATCATCAAAGACTTCAAGAAAGTTACCTGCGGCCGCAGTTGCACTTTCTCGCCATTCAGAAACTTTGTTTTGATTTTGCAGAAATGTGCGACGGAAAACGCAGTCTGTGTGTGAGCGTGCAGCTCCACGTCCAGCAGGAGGAAGCGGCTCAGGTCGGTCGACACTGCTGCACATCCAGGACTCATCTAGGACTCACCCTTCACTCAGCACCACTCACTCAATCTCAACCTCTCACACTGAGATTACACGGCACGGCTCAAAGAGGAACTCTGTGTGTGTGTGTGTGTGTGTGTGTGGTTGCTAAATAATGGCATGTAATAAGGTCGACTTGTTAATCATTGTTCAGGCCTGGGTTCCCAGCAGGGAAACAGGTCTTGTGGAGGATTGAGGGAGACTGTGGCAGGAGGAGCCTTGCTCCAGAGCTGCTCCCCGCCTGACAGACCTCTGTATTCACCTAGGCTGTCACACCTCAAACCTGCAGCACCACCAGGGAAGAGCCTGACTGTGGCCCCCCAGATAAGCTAGCGCAGGCTGCAAGAAGCTGCACACAAGTGACCGAGCCGTCCGATTCAAAACACACATTTGCACAAAAGAAAACTTTCACTTTCACACCGTCTCTGTGCCGGACAGCAGGGAAACATGTCAGCGTTATCTAACTGTTGTTTATAATGGTTTTACTGCTGCTGTCAGTCACTTTCCATCAGGGGGGGTTCTTCCTGTTCCTCTCCTGTTTGTTTACATCAGTCATGCTGCTAAACCAGGTGACGTCTCCCTCCAAAAAGCTGATTCCACACCTTCAGCTCAACGTATCAGAGCGAGCGCCTCCATCCAGTAGGTGCGAACGGCGCAGCTTCCAGACAGGAAGCGCCGCTCGTCGCCTCACGCCTGTCGTGACCCGCTTTCCCCGTGCGGCGCAAGGAGGAGCCGCGTCTCTGGAGGCCGCCTGACCTCGCCAGGGGAGCGAGCCGCCTGACCTCGCCAGGGGAGCGAGCCGCCTGACCTCGCCAGGGGAGCGAGCCGCCTGACCTCGGAGCGCAGACCACGGCGGCCCGCATCACATCCGCAGCGCTCCGTTCAGCGCCTCTCCAAGGCAGCCGCTAGTTAGCGCTCAGCGCGTCACTCCTGCAGGCAGAGCCACTGTCTGCTGGTCTGTTCCCCCGCTCGCAGGTAGAACGAGTTCCTCCTCGTGCTCAGACGCAGATCTGACAACACTGCAGCTCTGTTGTGCTGTTGGCAGGCTGCACGTTCCTTTTTATCAATAAGGCCTCTGGCTTAAAAAACCAGCCAGGCTCAAAATATCGCTCTCCAAATGTTTCAGCCTTTCCATTAGTCGCAGGCAAACCACATGTGTTTTAGTGTTTGTGTTATAAAACAGGACACACACACACACACAGACAGAGGAAAAAGTTCCATAATACACACACACACACACACACAGACAGACACAGACAGACAGAGAGAGAGAGAGAAATCTTCTTACCGTTTCTTTGTTGGGCAGCAGCTCTTTCCGAATCCTGAAGAAGTTTTTGCCGAACTGTCTCAACCCTTTAATGAAGCGCTTCTGCAATTTTTTCACAGAGGAAGAGACGAGAGACAGAAAAAAAGGAAAGAGAGAAGAAGAAGAAGAAGAAAAAAAAAGAGAGGGTTACTGGCTGTGAAGTGGAAGTAAAAACGGCGACCGCACAAAGTTGCTGGCGAGCGCCGCAACAGAACGCTGTGTTTTCATGTGACCGGGCTGCGGCGGCGGCAGGCTCGACGCGTGTCTGAAAAAGCTGCTTCAACTCGGCAGAAAACACAGCCATGTCAGGGCAGACCCAGAGAGGAAGTGACAAGCCAGCCAGAGGAGGGGGAGAGAGCTGAGATTAAGCTCCTGTCTCTCTTCACATGCCAGAAAAATACAATCTGCCCTTAAAACACACACACACACACACACACACACACACACACACAGAGTATGGCAGACGGTAAACACATACAGGGGAAGTTCGAGTTGAAGGGAAAAGCCTTGCAGCGTCGGCTGGACACTTTCTATTTCTGCGCACACGCCGTGGCCGCTTTTAAAAAGCACAGGAAACGTGTGAAAACGTGAAATATCTCGGCGCATCCTGGGAGAAGCGCGGGGAGGTGAAAGCGCACGATGACAGAGAAACCCTCCACTTCATCACACCGCCAAAGCCCAGTGTGGACGCAGCTCCTTCTCACCTCGCCGGGTGCAGAGACGACACCGGGGAATGAACAGAAAGAGCCACCAAAAAAATCTAAAAATCAAAAAGCTACGCCACAGAAACGTATTCCTCCTTCCTCGCCTCCTCTACGAGCCACAGACCGCGAGTGCTGGGGCAGCGCAGGCTGCAAACAGTCATGAGCGGCGGAGCAGACAGGCAGCAGATTTACTTTCTTGTTCCAGAGGCGAAGCCCCCCCGATCCTCAGTGATCTCAGCCAAGCGTTTTCCAGGCAAGAAACTCCAGCAGAAAGCAGGGAAAAGTCCCCCAGAGCCGGGCACGGAGCCCCACGTCCAGCCAGAGGTAGAAGAGGGGAAAGCAAGGAGGCAAATCCACAGCGTCCTCAACCCGTACTCTGCCTTTTTCCTCTTTTTTTTTACAAGCAAGAAATAGCTTGTCACTCTCTGCTCCTCCACTACAAAGGGGAAGGCTTTACATGTGATCTTTCTGCAAGAGAGCCTCTGGTTGGTGGCTGCCTGGAAAACCCGGAGTGGAGTCCCCAGCCTCATGCGGGCGCGGGGCCGAGCCGCCATCCCGGGCCGAGCGGGGACGCGGCCGGGGCGGCCTGCACGCACGCTGAGGAGGAGGCGCTGCCTCCCGCCCGGCCGCCAGGAGCCGGCGGAGGAGGCGCGGGGCCGCGGCGGGGCTTTAAAGCCGGCGGGGCTGCCAGGCGGAGAAGGGGAGGCAGCCTCAGACAGTTTGTGTTCAGAGGTCTGGGACACGGTGGAAGGAGACAAGCGAGACGGAAAACCTGACGTGGAGTCTCGCTCCGACGGAGTCAGGTGGCTTCTCCTCTCCGGGGCCAGTGTACAGTGCATTATGTAACCGCAGACTGTTTACATACCCAGCTCTGGTGGTGGGGGAGGGGGAGGGGGGAGGGGGGGGGGGGGGTGTGGAGGGGAGGCAAAAGCCAAGCTAACAGGAGTAACACAACCAGAGGCAACAACATAGCCGACCTTCAAGGAGGACAGATTACAGGCCGGGGAGGTCGAGAGCATCGCGACCAAAGCAGCGGGATGATTGTGTTTATCTCTGAGCGCAAACACACGCTCCAGATTTAAAGTCTCAGCTGTGTAATTGTGAGAAACTGAACTGTGAGAGGACAGAGCTGAGGCCGGCTGAAGTCCCAGGCCCAGCCTGACCCGACCAAAATGGCCAAACTGCACGGGAAACTTTGGAAAAACACATAAAAAAAAAGCAGCTGAGATCAACACGGGGAGACGGCAGCTCGTTAGCATTAATGAGGCCGAGGTGAAACCGGTTGACGAGCCAGTAGATGGAGCCGTCTCCAACATGTCACACACCACTGAGGAGCAGTCCAGAGCCAGGCCTGTCACTCAAACTCCCACTGACTGACTTATCTAACGCGGTATATAATATTCGACCATCCATGTGCAAAACTTTTGAAAAAGGATGCACAAATAGCACCAATAAGGTCTAGAGACCAGCAGCGACTCTGCTGTCTATAAACTATAGAAATATATATGAAAAGTGAGTCCATTCATCTGCTATTTATTTTCTCCATTGTGAGAACAAAACTGAGGTGGATTCATACAGAAAAACAGAATCTAGACAATACTTAGGAATTTCGTGAAAATATTCTCAAAATTATTATTAAAATGTCCAGATCGAGTTTAATATTATTTAAAATAGTCGTTTATTCTCATCCGCAGGTGCCGGAGCCTCGATCCTCAGACAGCACAAAGGATCCGCAGACAGAGTGAGAGGCTCTCACCAGAGCTGCTCATTCTGTTTTTTGTTGTTTTTAGACCTTTTTCTGTCTGGGATGAGTTTGTTTACCAGCTCCACAGAACGAGCGAGGGATGGAGGGAGGGAGGGAGGGAGGGAGGGAGGGAGGAGAGAGAGAGAGAGTGAGATCCCCTGCCTCCCAGTGATGGTGCGACTAGTCGACAATTAGACCTGCCCAAACAGCCCCAGTGTTTGTCCTAGTTATGTCACCTTAATTATGTTCCCCAACTGTACTATTTACCCAGTCTGTCCGTCCGTCTCCACAGAGGAGCTGCTCTCCCTCCCTCCCTCTCGTTTTCTTTCTCTCCCTCCCTCCCTCCCTCTCCCTCCCTCCCTCCCTCCCTCCCTCCCTCCCTCCCCTCCCCCCCCCCCACCCCCCCCCCTCCCTCCACGTCGGCTCCAGTTTAAGGCTCCATTTCAGCTGCCTGGGCTCACTGCTCTCCAGCCCAGCTAATAAATCATCCGCCAATCTGCTCCCTGAATCGCTCTGCCCCTGCTCCGATTGCTCCAGCCCGCCGTTGCTAGGCAACGCGCCGAGCGGAGGGAGGAGGGGCCGAGCGGGAGAGAGCGAGAAGAGGAGGAGGAGGAGGAGGAGGAGGAGGGGGACGGGGAGGAGGGGGAGCTGGGTGGAAGCGCTACCAAATGGCCATCCGCTGTGCAGAAACAACAGGCTCCTCTCTCTGAGTGTGTTCCAGCGAGCTGGCGCTTTTTCACCCGCCCCGAGTTTTTGCTTTGCTTTTTTTCTTCTTTTTTCTTTTTCTCCCCCCTCTCTCTCCTTCGCAGGCTCAACAGAGCGCCATTGTGAGGCTGCGGAGCAGAGGAATAAAAAGCTAAAGGGAGGAGAACGGGCAAAAAAAAAAAATTCAATAGGCTATTGTTGTGCGTGCGCACTTCCTGCTCGGGGAGTTGTACAACGGCTCGAGATAAAGCAGCACGACGCGACGAGATGCTATCAGGGTGACAGACGCCGGGATCGCACATGGAGCACGACTCCTGGCACACACACACTGAGCCGCCCCGCCTGGCCCGCCTGGCCCGCCCGGCCCGCCCGGCCCGGCTGGCCTGGCTGGCCCGCCCGGCCCGCCCGGCCCGATGACCTCTGGGAGCGTGGTGCGGATCAACCCAGAGGCTGCGAGGCCGGCCTGGACACACACACACACACACACACACAGTCTGCACATAAACACGATGGGCCACGCTGTGAGGGAAGCAAATCACAACCAGGGAGGGAGGGAGAGAGAGAGAGAGAGAGAGAGACAGAGAGAGAGAGAGGGAGAGTGACATCACACTGCCCACATCCTCTCAGCTCTGACACCTGATTGAAACCCGGCCTGGACGTCAACCGACGCTCCCCCCGGTTCCTGTTTTCATCTCATCATAACACGTTTTTGTTTTTTTCTCCTTTTCTTAAACTTTCTGTGCAGGCGAAACTTGACGCTCTGCTCTGCTGCTTCCTGCGGCCTGAGCCCACACAAAAGGTGACAGGAAATTCCAGCACGCATGCACACACACACACACACACACACACACACACACACACGCCCATCCTGCCTGCTGTTTAGTGACTAAACAAGGCTAAAAAGCATTGCTGGCAGCGGACCGTGGCGGCCATAAAACACCGTGCTGACACTAAATCTTTGGGTGGAGCGAGCAGGGCTCCCTCTGCAGACCGAGGTGAGGCTCCCTCGCTCAAGTTATTTACAGCCTGCTGCAGGACGGGGGGGTGGGGGGGGGGGGGGGGGGGGGGGGGGGGGGGGGGGTTCAGCCGGGTGGTGCAGGTCTGTAGGTCTGTGTTCCACCACTGGGGGGGCCGCCACTCTCACTCTCTCTCTCCCCTCCCTCTCTCTCTCCCTCTCTCTCTCTCCCCTCTCTCTCTCTCCCTCCCTCTCTCTCTCTCTCTGCTCCAGTCATCCATCAGCTGCAGACGGGTGGAGATAAGCCGTGGCGCGGTGCATCTGGCCCCCGGAGCAGAGCCCGCCCCCCCACAGGGGCCGTACATCAGGCCTGACAGGGCGACACGCAGCCGCCACCGCCCCTGACTGCCGGCACAGCGCCTCCTGTTGGCCGACGCGCTACTAACACCGTGGTGGATGAAGCCTGAGTGAGTCTGCAGGGGTGGAGGTGGAGGTGGAGGGGGGGCGAAGCGATAAAGTAAAACCTGCGTACTTCTGTACAGTCTGTGCATGTGTTTGTGTGGAGCTGAGAGATGAGAGCTGTAACGCTCTCCTGCAGAGCATCTCTCTCCTTAAGTTCACTTCAGCACCTCCTTTAGACTTCTCAAAGACCTAAGAACTCTAAGACCTCGTCACCATTTCAAGCTGTAATCAGCAACACATCTAAAACGAATCTGTAGAATACGGCCGAACAACAGACCTCAGATCAGCCGGAACCAGAGGATCACAGCTTCAAAGAAGAGGACTTCTACTATTCAAGGCCTTTAAACTTCCAGATATTGACTTATCAACTTTCAAGACTTTTTGAGGCTGAGTGAAAACACTATTTTTTTTCATCACAACATACTGGTGTGAGGGTAAACTATGACCCTGCACAGATCATGTCATCAAAACAAAAGAATGATGAAATAATCCCCTGATGCGAACAGAAAAAGCATGACAAAAGTCAGCCTCAGAGTTTCAGAGCAGCGCCTGCGTGTCCTCCAGCTGCACACGCTCAGTGAATGCCGCACAAACAAAAGCTGGACGAGCACGTCCAGGATTCCACCGTCTAACGAGGAACACATGCAGCTCAGTCACAGCACCAATCTGCACACGGGGTCAGCAGGGTTCAGAGCAGAGTCTAGTCTCATCTACATAAAAAAAAGAGTCAGTCGATAATCACATCCTGTCAGTGGTTTCACACATCACAACAAGTGGTTACCAAGACGGAGTGTGTGTGACGTGACTGCCGCTGCACGCTGCACACAGACAGGCTGCGTGCACGTCGCTCTGAGCAGCTGCCACTTCCTCGTTCTGCAAGGTTCATTTCTGCCACCAGATACCAGCACGCTTTAAAGGCAGGGGAGAGCTGTGAGTGTGTGTGTGTCTGTGTGTGTGTGTGTGTGGGCAGAGACGACTGATCTGGCGTCTGATCAAACACACACACACACAAGCAGTGCAGTGAGATCACTCCTCTCAGTTTGACTGCTGGAAAAGAAGATTCTTCTCAGACACCCATAATAACAGGCTGCCATCCCCAGTTTCTTATTTAGATCAACAACAACTTCGACGGCCGAGCACACGGCAGCTACAGCTCAGACTGTCGACTCAGGGTGCAGTGTTTAGAGATTTAACTTTAAAGTCACAATGGATTCAAAAGCAGTGGGATGATAGTGCCAATGCCCTCATCACACCATCATCACATAAAGGCACATTTGCATAGTCTGATCTGTGCACTGGAGTTGTCCTGCTCAGTTATGACTTCTGCCTTTTCTGTGTAACAAACACCAAAACTGATTCCCTGCAGGTGTAGAACCAAGTTGTGGAACTACCTCATCAATATATGTTTAATCTGAATTCGATTATTTGATTAGAGACTAGCAAATGGGAAGTATTAGGAAAAGTATTAGGAAAGTTAAAACACATCTGTGTAGATCAGTTTGAGAGCGTGCAGGTGGTGAGACTGTGAGTGGCGCTGTTAGCATCAGTTTTGTCGTCTCTGACCACAGTTTGCATGCTAACGGCTGCGTCGCAGTGTTTCATGCAGCTGCATAAACTTGTTGGGAGCCTGAGCTGCTTCTTTTTCTCTGTCATGCTATTTCATTTCACTGCTGCTGAGATTTCTCTCTGGTGTAATCTGCAGTCAGCTCCGAGCAGCGCCCGCATCGAGCTGATGGATCCTCACTCTCTCAGAGTTGTACCGATAGCGTGGCGTGCTGGGTGAGGGATTGTTCCGGGCTCGACTGGTACAAATCTCCCTGAAGTGGAATGATTCTCAGCGAGGAAGAGGAGCAGAATAAAGATGAAGCCAGCGCTCTGGGTCTCCCAGACGCTGTCACATCTTCCACGGCAGGCAGCGATGAGACCGGCTCACAAATGATGTGGCAGCGGCCTCATCCGTCTGCCTGACGGGGAGACGGCTCCGTGTGTGTGTGTGTGTGTGTGTGTGTGTGTGTGTGTGTGTGTGTGTGTGTGTGTGTGTGTGTGAGGTGGAAATTGTAAATATTTCTCTAGAGTTGAAACAAGGACTGGGATCATGTGGCAGCAGCTGCAAGGAGACAGCAGAGAGGTGGTGCTGGTGTGAGGGGGGTGAGGGAGGGGGTGAGGGAGGAGGTGAGGGTGGGCGGGGGGGTTGGAGGGGGGTGTCAAGAGTCAAAGTGGGGGGAGGAGAGGGGGTGAGAAGTGACCCTGCAGACAGGCGGAGTCTGTCAGTCCTGCAGCCCCCGCTGTCACTTTCATTCACGTCTCTAAAAGGAGGCGAGGACGGAGCAAAAGAGCAGGCCGGGGTAATGAAGCTCGTCCTGGAGGGGGAGGAGGAGGTGAGGAGGAGGAGGGGGGGGGGGGGGGGAGGGGGTGAGGAGGGGGTGAGGATGATAAATAAATAACGAGCAGCAGGGGCTGGAGCAGCTCCTGAGGTGGGAGCTGCTTTTACACCTGTCCCTGCAGGCGGCCGGGCTGAGAGCGAGCAGCAGCTGCTCAGGCCACAGCTGCCGGCTGACAAGGAGGAGCAGGAGGAGGAGGAGCAGGAGGAGGAAGAGGAGCAGGAGGAGGAGCAGGAGGAGGAGAAGGGGCAAGAGGAGGAATAGGAGCAGGAGCCGAGCCCAAGCTCCTCCTCCTCGGTCCAGCGCTCTTTAATAAATGAGTTCAGACGTGTCTAGGTGGACAAGAGCAGTCGAGGACATGCAGGAGGACAGGGGGACAGGAGGAGGACAGGGGGAGGACAGCAGGAGGACAGGAGGAGGACAGCAGGAGGACAGTAGGACGACAACAGGAGGAGGACATGCAGGAGGACAGCAGGAGGGCAGGAGGAGGACAGGAGAAGGACTGCAGGAGGACAGGAGGAGGACAGGGGGAGGACAGGGGGAGGACAGCAGGAGGACAGGAGGAGGACAGCAGGAGGACAGGGGGACAGGAGGAGGACAGGAGGAGGACAGAGTGTCTCCCAGCCTGTTTCTGAGTTGATTTCTAGACGTCGGACCAGGAACGTCACTGTGTTTACAGCGTTCTGCATCGTGCTCGTTGGTTTCCAGGGCCTGTCAGCAGAGACGCTTCGCTCCAACACGTGATTATTGTTACAATCAATTAAGAGGTTTATTGTTCTGCAGACGAACTGAAAAGCTGTTTAGTCTACAAAATGTCAAGAATTATTGACATTTTTTCTTATTGTGCTTTGTATATTTTGTACTAGACAGAGAGACGGATAGATTAATGTCCCTTTGGGAATAAATAAAGTTCTTATCTTTTCTTGACAATCTGAGACAGTCTCGGAGACAGTCAGGTACTATCATAGAGGACTAAAGAAACCAGAGGATATTAACGTTTGAGAAGCTGAGAATTATAACTTTGTTATAATAACTTTTGTAAGATCTCTAAAACTAGTTGAGTATATAATCAGCTCAAACATCAAGGGTTGCATGAGCTATACTCTCACTATCATGTTCTATGTCTATAAACGAATGTGTTTCATCGTTTGGAGTGAGTGAAATCTCTCCATGAAGTTGCTCTGGTTGACAGGCTCCAGAGTGGAGTGTAGGGGTGTGTGGCGGGCTGTGGAGGCTGGTGTGTAGAGGCTGGTCTGTGGAGGCTGGCCTGTAGAGGCTGTTATGTAGAGGCTGTTATGTAGAGGCTGGCCTGTAGAGGCTGTTATGTAGAGGCTGTTATGTAGAGGCTGGCCTGTGGAGGCTGGTGTGTAGAGGCTGGGCTGTAGAGACTGTTATGTGGAGGCTGGTGTGTAGAGGCTGGCCTGTGGAGGCTGTTGTGTAGAGGCTGGTCTGTGGAGGCTGGTCTGTGGAGGCTGTTATGTAGGGGCTGGCCTGTAGAGGCTGCTATGTAGAGGCTGGTCTGTGGAGGCTGGCCTGTGGAGGCTGGTGTGTGGAGGCTGGTGTGTAGAGGCTGGCCTGTGGAGGCTGTTATGTAGAGGCTGGTCTGTGGAGGCTGGCCTGTGGAGGCTGTTATGTAGAGGCTGGTCTGTGGAGGCTGTTATGTAGAGGCTGGCCTGTGGAGGCTGGTGTGTGGAGGCTGTTATGTAGAGGCTGGCCTGTGGAGGCTGTTATGTAGAGGCTGGTCTGTGGAGGCTGGTCTGTGGAGGCTGTTATGTAGAGGCTGTTATGTAGAGGCTGTTATGTAGAGGCTGGTCTGTGGTGGATTGGAGGCAGTAAACCAACAGGCCTGGCACCATGCATAAATGAAGGGGAGTGGGGGGGCGACTCTTAAGCGGCCCACAAAAGGAGGTCTGACTTAATTTGTTGTGATTCGCTGCGGTCCTGCCATGGGCTCTGGCTTCATTCACATGCCCCCCCCTCCCACACACACACACACACACACACACACACACACACACACACACACACACACACACACCCTCCACATCATGTTCAATTACCAGGCAAATCAGCCTGGTGGCCTCACCGCATCCCAACCCAGCCCGTCACTCCCAGCCAAACAACAGGGGACAGACGGTATCAGAGAGGGCGACGCTCCTCAGAGGAGGAGGAGGAGAGGGAAGGAGCGTCAGACTGTGTCGGCTTTAAGAGAAATAAACAAGTCGAAGGTGTCTGGGTAGAGAGGGGGAGCAGCTCGGGCGTCAGCGAGCATCAAAGCTGCTGGTGTCAGACACGCTGCCTGCCGGCCGCTGTTTGATCGGGACGAGCGGCTGCCATTTTCTGACTCCACTCCTTCAGCAGCTGTGCTCCAATCCACATCATCTGCATCCAAATGGAGGCGAGCGTCAGCAGCCCTGCGTCTCTCCCCTGCCCCACACTTCCACGCTGGAGATTTACTCTGCGGCTGATAAACAGGATGCAGCTGCTCTCGGGCCTTGAAGGAGCTGGAAACTGCCGAGTGTTTTTACTGATGTCTTGTGAGGCCGGGCCAAGAGCCTTGTTTTATGCTCGCTCTCTCTCTCTCTCTCTCTCTCTCTCTCTCTCTCTCTCTCTCTCTCAACAGCTCCCTCTAAAGACATGAGCCACGCTCTGACAGACAGCAGCTGTCTATACAAGAATCAAGCAGGAAGCTCCAGAGCTCGATACCAGCCTGCGGCGCGTACGGGCTAAACGTTTGCACCGTTTTCTTTTTTTCCCTTGTTTTCATACAAGCGGCGAGGTTGTGCGTGCAAAGGAAAAAGCAGAAGAAGTGGTGTCCTCTTACCACTTCGTCCTCGGACCAGCACTTCTCGATCAGCTTGGGCACGGGCTTCTTCACCAGACGCTGCAGAGCTTTTCCTGCGTCGTAGCTGCTCTCGTGAAGCTGCGGACAGTCACAGTAACCACGAGGCTTAGTCCGACTCCACACACTGACCAAGACGATGACTCCAGATATCGAAGGAAGGGAAACTAGAAGCTTTTTGTACAATACGTATCAAGAGATGACTTCTCCTCAATAGGAATATGAGACATGGTAGATACAAAGTCATTCGTCCATGTTTTGACAGATAGTAATGAACAGCCAATCGCAATGAGAGATGTCTGCCACCCAACCAATCGTGTGGCTGAATCGCAGCCACGCTACAAAGTTAGGTTGAGTCTGATTTGTTTGTGTGTTTATGTTTGGGCTGCTCTATCTCAGCTGCACGAAGATAAGCGAAGGTGTTTTTAATGTGGATGATAATGTTAAAACACAAAATAATGTTCTGAGATCTTAAAATCTCACTTATGAGCAACAAGGAACATCTAAGCTCAAACCACACAGAATGTATCTCTACTGTGACACTGTGGACTGATCCTATCACATCAGCCTGTACTGTGGCGTAACGTGGACGTGTTTTATTGAGCCGCCTGGTCTTGATAGGACGGAGGTAAAGGCGTGCAGGTATGAACACCACAGCACAGCGACAGAGGCTCTGAGCTCTGAAGCACATCCTCCTGGGTGAAAACAGCCGGCCAGCGCTGGAGCTGCTCCCTGCACAATAAACAAGCCTCACTCATTGGAATTGCAAATGGAGTAAGAAGGTCGAGAGACAATGACCTGCCCGCTATGTTAATTTCCCAGTTTATAGAGTCGGAATATAAATGCCCTGTTTATGATGATTCTTATCTCTTTCTTGTGCCTGATTCCTCTGTATTCATTACCAACGTGACGTACAAATCTCTCATTACTCCGGCTGTATGGCTGCAGGCCTCTGGGGCCTGGGGGGGTTGGGGGGGGTGGATATGGGGGGGTGGGGGGGCGGGGCTTCTCTACAGGCTCAGAGGCACTTTACTCCTAGCATTAAGACATGAGCTGCAGAGCTACTCACAGTGTTAAGTGCGTTTAATGTAGTGTCATCCCGAGAGGCTGCGAGACACCCGTCTTCTGTTGAGCCTCCGTCACACATCCCTGCAAAGGCAGCCATGCTCCTGCACACACACACACACACACACACACACACACACACACACACACACACACACACACACACACACACACACACACACACACACACACACACACACACACACACACACACACACACACACACACACACACAGATCAGACTCAGAGGTGTCACTTTAGTGACTTTAATGTCCATGTGGTTCACTCTTTAATCCTGTCGCGTGGACAGGAGGTCGCTGTCATCCGCTGAGGTTCAGAAGGTGAAAGCTGTTGCAGGCGACGTGACTCATGCGTATGCACGGATAATGGAGTCCTCCATCCTCCGTCACGCTGTCCTGATGGGGATAATTCTGCTGCTGGACACTTTCCAGATGTTGATCAATAGGACAGAAAATAGCTGTCAGCTGCTGGCTGCAGCTGTAAGCCGGACCGCGAGACTGAGGACAACAGGAGGGGGAGGAGGAGGAGGAGGAGGAGGAGGAGGAGGAGCTGATGGAGACCTGCTCCAGGTCTCATCGTCACACATGCGTGAGCTTCTTAACTTTGTTTTCTTTGGATTAAGTCAAAGTCGACCCTTGTTTGCTCCGTCTGACAGGATGATGCATAAGGCGGCGTGGTGTGGGTCTGCCTGCTACCTGTGAGCATGGAAACCAACACGGGGGGACGTGCAGCTCCGTGCAGCTCCGTGCAGCTCCGGCTGCCTCAGTGACAGGAGGTGATTAACGAGGCCGAGGCCCCGACTACAACCTGACACACAGACCTGTTAGCACAGATCACTTTCAGCGCAGCAGCATGTCGGGGAGCCCCGATGACGGATCGGATCCCCCCACGCAACAGCTCCGCAAATCAGCCGGGAGGGAGGGAGGGAGCTAGCTGCTAGCAGCCGCCGTCCAGGAGAGCTTCTCCTTCTTCTCTGGTGTTTTGACCTAGAAGCTAAGGAGCGTTGCTCATCAGGACTGCTTCAAAGTCTATTATGCAGCCCTTTAACAACCTTATTTTTAGCAGTTTTATTATGGTCCATCTCTGCTCCTGTACTCCTCACGTCCTGAACTAGCAGCTATGGAGTCTGTACACATCTAAGCTCATATATGTTGGAGCCAGAAGCAGAGGAGGAATCAGATACTGAGGTAGGACAAGGAGCAAAGACACTGACTTTACACCCAAGAAACTGCTGCAGACTTCCATACCTGACAACCACACAGGTTGTGTGGTTGTCGTCACTCTCATATTTCTCTGCATATTCCTTTATATGCGTTTCAAAATCTGTCTGTCAGTCTGTCGGGTACAAATGTTTTGTTTGGTGTCACCTTCAAGTCTGAGATTTTACCGGCCAGGGCTGCGCGGCTCCTAACCTTCCTATCGGCTCTCAGCCAGCTCTTTGTGTCTCACCTTGCGGCTCTGAGGTACATGAGAAGATCACAGTCGTTGACCCCTGGCATCCAGACCAGCTCTTCATTTTCGGTCACGGCCTGGCCACCGGGAGAGGGGAAAGGCTGCAGCTCGGGGAGCTTGGCCTAATTAGGACCAGGACGGAGAGAGAGAGGGAGAGAGAGGGAGAGAGAGAGAGGGACAGATGGTGTCACGCACTACAAATAGCATCCAAGGCTGGGAGAAAATATCAGCTTTCGACCTCCTGTCATCAACTTTTCACCGTGGTGGCAGCGAGGACGAGCCGCAGTCACAATGACTCAACGTTGTCCGTCTAGACGGCGTTCAGAGGCGTTCAGAGGCTTCCCGCCCTGTTCTACAGACGGAGCACAGAGCGTGCGAGCTCCTGGGATGCGGCCTGACAGCTCGTTAATCCTCTCCGACCTTTGTTTGAGTGACGGCGGCATTAAAGTCGTCCCAGCCAACGTTTTGGCTCGTAAAAGCCTGAGAACGGCGGCGGCAGCGACATGTTCCGAACCGGCCGAGACAGGAAGAAACAAAGAGCAGGAACGGCGTGGAACTTTCCACACGCCACAGGTAGCTCAGCGCTTTGCCAAACGCGTTCTTGTGCAAAGGATGTTACAACACGGGCTGAGGAACACCTCATGAAAGGCTTTTTTTCTTGGTCAACCACAAACTCGAGGCTTAGAGTTTCACAGGCTGTCGGGGCAGACGCCGTTATGCAAAGCTCCATGTAAACAATGAGGCCGGATGAAAGAACAGGCCCAGACTCACACTGGGATTCTATGTGGAAGGCGGCAACAGAAGTCCTCCTTTCTTTTGAAGACTTCAGGATTTTACATATTCATATTTCAGGTGCCAGAGTGGTGTGATAAATCACTGTGTGCGTTATTGTGCTGCTCGTGTGGGAGCGATCATCTCCTCTGAAGGCTTTTATGAGCGGACACACGAGACTGGCACTGAGGACGTGACATTTATACTCTGGAACAAAGAGGCTGCTCGTCGCTCTCAGCTTTCACCTGCCGGCTCAGGTCTTACCTGGTGGCTGGGTCCCACTCGGATTTCCCCTTGTGTGCTGTTTAGTCGCCTGAGAAGACACAAAGAAAAGAAGATTGAAACGAAATATCTACCGGGCATCGTTTCAGAAGGAGCCGGCCGGGCAGCGCGCCCAACAACGACAATGGCTCGCAAAAGTCACGACCCGGGATCATAACTGCCCGACGCCCCCCAGCAGCAACATGTCAGAAAGCTGGGATTTCACGCTCAGACACGGAGAGACGGGAGCTGCACTGTACTCCCCGTGCCTCCACAGCCTTCACAGGCCGAGAAGGCAAATAAAGATTGCAGGAGAACATTCCTGGTTGACTGCTCCTGCACGGAGAGCTGAGCAGAGCACATTTGCAGGCCTGATATTGTGGATGCAGCAATAAAACAGAATCCCCTAAAAGGAGGAGGATGGGGGGGGGGGGGGAGGGGGTAGGAGGAGGAGGAGGGGGTGGGGGGGGGTGGGGGGGGGGGGCTGGCTCTGGAAAAACGTGCAGGGCGAGCGAGCCTCTCCGAGGCGGCTGCTGGTACAAACGTTGGTCGCCATGGCAACTGCAATTTAATAATAGTGTTCTGAATCTCCAGCTGCAGCGGATTAAAGAAAATGACAAGATGTTCCTTTTGAAAAAGCCATTCCCTCCGTCGCCTAGGCAACGCGCCCATTCTCATACGGCGCGAGCGCGGGGCGGCCCAGAACCTGTCAGCGTGATTTGCACCCGGAGAAGCTCGCACTCCATCACGCAGGCCTGGCGGAAACCCGAGAGGCCGCAGCCCCCCGCTTTCTTTACAGGCCCGCGACCGCAGAAGCCTTCGCCGGGTACATACACACACCCTCCTCCTCCTCCTCCTCCTCCTCCCAGACAGGAGAGCGTAATCCATACTGTGGTAGTGAACTGTGGCTGACAGGAGCACTGGCACCTACAGGATGGGCCTGGAGCCAGAGCAGCAGAGCTCCAGCTGCAGCTCCACATACATACACACACACACACACACACACACACACACACTGGCTTTCCCTTGGTCCTGGACAGATAACAACAAACGTAAAGCTATCTTTATTAATTTGGCCCGTCGACTGCGAGAGCCAAGAGCGATAAATGAGAGGCTGATAAAGATGAAATACGGCCCTTTCCTGCGTCACGAGAACTGCAGATTAGATTTTGCAGGTTTCGTAACCGTTTCGCAACACTCCAAACCTACTTTAAGCTGCGTTTCCTGCACAATTACTGCACTGAAAGTTTTGGAGTGGAGGCACAGCTCTGCCTCCTGACTGCACCTACGGACACGGCTCCCCTTCTGTCTCCTACTGTCGTCTCGTCTCTACTAGTTACTAAAGTTTGCTCGTGTACTAGTTATTAAAGTACCTCGTAAGAACATAGTATTAACTGCTCTATAAAGGTCTCGTTTGTGATGTGGTGTGTTGGGATGCCTGATAAATGTGATCTAAAGACTCTGGATGCATTCAAGAAGAGCAAAGCTGGGGAGTTCAGAAACATGGAACAACTTTTCCTATCCAGCTCATGAAGCGTCTGAAACATCTGATTTGCTGAGTGTGACTCCTGTGTGTGTGTGTGTGTGTGTGTGTGTGTGTGTGTGTGTGTGTGTGTGTGTGTGTGTGTGTGTGTGTGTGTGCTGGGGAAAGTTGTGCAGAGTGAACGTGCTGCTGACGGTGTGCAGCGGGGCCAGCTCGCCGGGGCGTTTGGCAGCAGGCTGTAAGGATGACAAATGAGAAGCTGAGCGCCAGGACGAGAACGGCGTCTCGCAGACAGCCATGTTTTACTCAGGCAAATACCTGAGAGCACGACACGCTGGAGGAATGCTGCACAGGTCCAGAGAGAGGAGGAGGAGGAGGAGGAGGAGGAGGTCTAGAATACAGATGTGTCGCAGCAGGAAGCACTCAGCACTGCACAGACTTACAATCATGTCATAAGATGAATATTGCTAATATGTTCACATTTAATAGCACGTCTGCTGGTGGAGTCGTTTATTGTTACTCTAAGGCCTCTTTTGTTACGCAGCTTTCATGTTTTTTATTTCCTTCTATTTATTTTTGTTTCATCCATCCTTTATCTCACCCGCTTTATCTCCAGCTCACATAATGTGGATGAACCCTGCACAGGTCTCCAGTCCATAGCAGGACACACACACACACACACACACACACACACACACACACACACACACACACACCATTCACTCTGATACTAGCTCCTAGAGGCAATTTAGAATCTCAAACCGACCTAAACGTGCATGTTTTTTTGACTGTGAATTCCTGGAGAAAACACATGCAGACACAGGCAGATACATGCAACCTCCAAAAGATAAATGATTTAATGTTAATAACTCTAATTTTTAGACTCTAAATGTTATAAAGCAGAATTTAAGAAGACTTCTGGTGTGCAAGCTGCATGCAGCCTGATTCCTGCTACAACAAACAACACAATAATAATCTTTTAGTGTGTGAATGTATTGTGTGAATGTATTGTGCGAACTCTTCAGCGGCGACAGCCCCATCAACTTGTTCGTGCATGTGTGTGTGTGTGCAATCAAGGCTGGCCCCGCCCCCTCCATCAATTCCAGCCAATCGCAGCGCGAGTTTGTGGCACACTGACATAATTGCTGCAAAGCAACAACAAACCAAACTTCGTGGCACTGGGACGGCGTGCGGCAACACCGCACCGCGCGTCCGCCGCACGCGCACACACACACGTATACAAACACGCGCGCGCGCACACACACACCGCGCCGCGCGCTCCCTGCGCCGCGCGCCTCCTCTCAGCCGCGATGTGTAAACAACAGGATCCGTAAAATGGTGCCAGGTAGGATCGGAACCCGGACCCGGACAGGAGCGTCCGTGCCGGGACGCGGAGGAAGGCGTGACGCCGGACGCGGAGCCTCCATGATGGAAGCACAACAAGGCGCAGAGAGAGAGAGAGACAGAGGGAGAAAGAGAGAGAGACCCGCAGTGACAGCGGCACCGCAGCAGCCCCGCGACATGACAGCTGCCCTCACACGCCGCGCACATCTCCACTGTCCGCGGATTGATTTATTTGGCAGACGCACACGCAGACAGACGCGGAGCGGAGCGGAGCGCACACCTACCTCCGCGGGCTGAACAGATCGTCCATCTCCGACATGAGCGCGGAGTTTTTTTTTTGCCTCCCCCCGCTGACAGTCGCTCGCAGACTCCCCGGGATCTGCTCCCTCTCTCTCTCTCTCTCTCTCTCTCCCTCTCTCTCTCTCTCTCTCTCTGTCTCTCTCTGTCTCTCTCTCTGTCTCTGTGCCGCTGCTTCCAGCCGCTCAAAATGGAGACCCAGGCATCCTCCGCCGGAGCGGTGCGCACTGAGCCTGTGCGCTGACCTCAGCCTGCGCGTCCGGAGACGCTCCGACGACGGCGCGACTGCGCAGGCGCGGCGACCTCACAGCGTGCGCGCACACACACACATGCTGACACGCGGAGTCGCGCGCGCGCGCGCGCAGGATACGGAATTCATCGGCGCTCGCGTGTCTGCGCCATAATAAACAAGAGTGAAATTGCAAAAGGCTGCAGACACCTCGCTCTGAATACCAAACAGGGGAGGGAGGGAGGGGGGGGGGGGGGGGGGAGCAGGGGGGAGGGTGAGCAGGGCCCTGGATGAGGGGGTTCCTAACTGGCAACCCCCAGGCTGCTGCTGCAACAGGGACCAGAGGCTGTCACTGCTGCACACCTGAGAGCAGCAGCAGCAGCAGCAGCAGCAGCAGCAGCAGCAGCAGCAGCAGCAGCAGCAGCAGCAGCAGCAGGAGACAAAGGCAGGACGCAGGTTCACCTGCCTGCACAGCGACCAGCCGCAGGACGAGGCTGACGCCGCCTGTCTGCACCTCAGGAGTCGCCTCCACGACTGCTGAACGGCTTTCCTCTTTTGTTCTCTGCAGCCACAATAAAAGCTTTCTGTTCTATTGTAATCTATTCGGAGGGGAAGCAACGACTGTGGGGAAACAGGATGAAGCGCCACAGATGATCTTGTGCCACAATGGTACTCCTGGATCACAGCGGACAGACCGCTTTATTAAATACTAATGACAGAGGGAAATAAGGCGAATAACAAGGACCAGAGCCGAGGCACGATGATGCAGCAGGGTTGTAGCGGACTCCAGTCCGGCCGTACACCCTGCCATATCGATCCTCATCTACTTTTAATCTCGCTCTGATTTGATCCAAGAGGCTGAATGAGATTCCCTCCACGCAAACATGCGTGTCCAGGCACCCCCGGCCGCTACGCAGCTACGCAGCTTTCCTCCATCTCTGCCTCCACTGAAACGAGGTATTAAATCACAGAGGCCTCGCAGAGCAGTCCTATATATATATGAGGAGGGGTACGTGGGCTGCGGCTGTGCTATAATAGAACACATTGAGCCCATTATGAGAATATCTGAAGAGTAGCAGCAACACGTATGCTCCAGCGCCACAGTCTCCAGCCTGTTCTGCAAGACTCCCCAGAGGAAACCAGTTACGCGTCTTCAAGCCCTCGACATCTGGACATTCATTACAAAAGATGACAAATAGATCACTGTGGTGGACTCGGGACACACTAGAAGTTCAGTGACTTCACTATGACTAGACCATGACAATGAATGCATCAGCTACATCCCGTGGTTCAGTCCTCAGCCTCAGCAGCACCTGATAAGAAACTGATCTCCACAGCGGTCCTGATGCTGTGTCATCTGTCTGTGTGTGTGTGTGTGTGTCTGTGTGTGTGTGTGTGTGTGTGTGTGTGTGTGTGTGTGTGTGTATGGGCATAACAGTCTCCATCTCTGCTCTATGCACATGGAGCATAAACACAGTGTTTTCAGCATACATCTGATGAGGTTAAGATCCAGGGATGTATAAACTGCTGATCCGACCCGTCCTCGCTCCCTACGTCGACGATGAAACCCAAACACTCTTCATCAGGACTCAGCCGGCCGAGCAGGCCTCACACAGGCGCCTCATCAGCCGTTTACAAACACACGTTTTCCTCTTCTTTAATCTGAGGCGGCCGTCGCCTCTCGTCAGAGCGCCCTTCATCCTAATCAAAGACGCTCCTCCTGCAGGTTTCCCCGCGCTGATCTCAGATCTCTGCATCACGGAGCAGGAGACTGGAAGCTTCACGCCACACACACATGCACACACACATGCACACACACACACCAGCGCGGGTGAAGCCACGGGGTTTCCCAGAGCTCGGCCTGTGATCGCAGCACATCCGCTCTTTGTTCAGACTGACAACAAACGACGGAGACGAGGAGCAGAGAGGCACATGCTCCTCGTTAGACTGCTCGTTAATGGGATTCATGATGCTGCTCCGTGATGGGGACTCTGGAGGAGTTCTGACTTTGTTTTGTGCCATAAACAACATCAACACCCCCCCGCCCACCCCCCCCCGCCCCCCCCCCCCCCCCCCCCCCCCCTCCCCCGACCTGACGTGTGTGCTGTATGCAGATGATCAGGACGTGAGTCACTCACTCTCGGCCGTCAATCATTTTGACTGCTGGGCTCGTTTTTATTGTGTTTTTATCGTTTTTACTGTGACTGAAGTGAACTCGTTAACTTGATCAAACAGTTGTGAGTGGTGAGTAGCTGGTGGAGAGCTGCATTAATGGAGCCCGTTCAGACAATCCATTTAAGTCTGGATTTACGGCTGAAACTATTAGTCGATCAATTGATGAGTCAAACTGACACCGTTTGGCTCGTTTGATGAGCGATTACAGCTTTGAGTCGTTACTCAGGAAACAATGATGAGGTCTGAACGTGAGCTTCACACTGGAGGCTCCTCTCTCCTTTATGTGGAGAGAAAACAACATTTTTAAGATTTTAACCATGTAACCTTGGTTTCGAGAAAAGTTTCATAATTTCTTATTTTTGTATCTACTCCTTTTATTTGATCTTATCTTAAAATATTTTCTTATTTCTCATATCTTCAATAAACTGCATCAGACCTTTTTCAGCTCAGTCGGGTTGATCTGTGTTGTGACAAATACATTTCAACTCAATTTTAAGGACACATTTGTCACAACTTTGTCTCACGACACTTACATAAGATCATTGATGCTCCTACTCCATGGGGTACAATGTCATTTATCTGTCGTTTTTAATCATATATAGCATAATGTATAATTATAATTCATCTGGCTTTTATTTTGCTTGTTTTTATCTGCTTTTATAACATCCAACTGTGCCACTGAGATATGTCTTCAATATAAAATATGCTTATTTTTTCATTTCTAGTAGTTGTACTTATTCATTTATTTATTTGCCTATTATACTGTTTTTATTCATATTTTCTTATCTATCTATTATTTATAATTATTAAGTAGAGATTTATAGTTTCACATCTGATCTTTTCCTTTTGAGCTCGTCAGCACCAGACATGAAACATCAGACGCAGTGATGGGAGATAAAGAACAGGCGGAGAGAGCCGGGCGGGTCAGACGGGACAGACGGCTGCTCACCTGGTCTCCGGGTTATAGCCCAGGATGTAGAAAAAGGAGTCGATGCGGGCTTTGAACTCCCTGGCAGCAAAAATGTCGGAGAAATGGGAAATGTTGCACTTCCCCCTGAGAGATAAAAGAGAGAGGGAGGAAGAGAGAGAGAGAGAGGGAGGGAGAGAGAGGGAGAGAGAGAGGGAGAGAGATAGAGAGAGAGAGAGGGAGAGAGAGGGAGAGAGAGGGAGAGAGAGAGAGAGGGGGGGAGGGAGAGGGTTTATTAGACACCAGAAACAACAACACGCTGACATGGCGAGGCCCAGCAGGGGCATGTGTAGGCCTAATTAGCTGCCCTCTCTCTACCCCCCCCCCCTCACTCTCTCCCTCTCTCTCTCTCTCTCTCTCTCTCTCTCTCTCTCGAGGTGTCGGTCTATCTGAGGTGACAAACCCAGCGGCGGGGATCCGCTCCTGTCTGAGAGCGCGATGCCCAGACGTCTGCGCGGCTCGTAAAACGCCTAGCTGAACACGTCCGACCCGGTGGAGAGGAACTCAACCTGTGTCCTTGTCCCCCTCCGCCCCCTCCTCCTCCCCCTCACCCCCCCCCCCCCACCCCCACCCCCCCCCACCCCCTGACACGATTACCCCCCAGTGAGCCGGGGCTCTGACCACATCTTGATACCATTTCCTGTTTCCAGCTCTGCGGTGTCTGGTCGGATCAAAATAACAGACATCAGAGCTCGGCTGCACAGAAACAGTATCTTCCCCTCACCACGAAAGAAAGAAAGAAAGACAGAGAGAGAGAGAGAGAGAGAGAGAGAGAGAGAGGGAGAGGGAGAGATTAAAGGCCGCTGAGCGGGGCCGTCCTCAGAGAGCTGCGGCATTACAGCATCCCACTGGAATTCCCTCTCGTTTATCTAAAGCCCGGAGAATAAGGGAAATCAAAGGGCGCTCTGTGTAGCAGAGGTTGCAGCTAATTTGCCCTGAAATCAGTGGTTTCTGAGACAGGCTCACACATGGTTCTGGTTACTGCCTAAAAAAGAGGAGGAGGAGGAGGAGGAGGAGGAGGAGGAGTGAGAGGTGGTTAGGACGGGAGCGGAGGAGGAGAGGCTGGCAGGGACCCACTGAAACAGACTGAGACATGTTGGGACAGGTGTGTGTGTGTGGCCGTTTTAATTAATGCCCTGATGTAGCAGACACACACACACACACACACACACACACACACACACACACACACACACACACACACACACACACACACACACACACACACACACACACACACACACACACACACACACACACACACACACACACACACACACACACACACACACACACACACACACACACGCGCGCGCTCCCATTTATGGCATCTTGACACATCTGGTGCTCGGCAGCTGCTCCGGCAGCTAAACATCATCTATTATCTGCTCTAAGCACCTTCAGGAGCGCGAGGCAACGACGTGGAGCTATCAGCACGCTGCTGATCCTCCTCATCATCCTCCTCATCATCATCATCCTCCTCCTCATCATCATCATCATCACCACCCAGGTAAACACGGGGCGGCAGAGTCAGCCTGTGACAGTCATAATTCGTCTGTCTCCCGGGCGGACCGCACAGAGCTAATGCTTAACGACGGTCGTACGTCCATTAAAACGCAGATGGTGCTCGCTGCTCATCTGTCGTACATGTGAGCAGATCTACATCACTTTGTTGTTATTAAAGATAGAGATCTTAAATTGTTGTACAAAAGCTAAACTTTCAGGGCTTGGATGAGAAGAAAAACAACATATTCAAGGCTGAGAACTTTGGATTGTTTATAGTTGAAACACTTTAAGGACGAACTGAGCTTCAAAATGTTAAGAAAACATCACAATTGGAAGCTGAGAGTGTAACAGGGAGATGAGGATGTAAACACGAGCAGATGCTGTTTATTTACCTGAGAGCAGCAGCATGATAAGTGTCCACGTAGTCAGAGATGAAGAGTTCTCGACTCCGGACCACCGGGTCTGTAATAACCAGCTCACGACCGGAGTCTGAGGAGAGGAGAGACAGGAAGAGTTGCACATTCATTCAGAGTTCAGCCCGGCCTCATCTAATCAAAGCCCCTCATCTGTGGCAGGAGGACTCAGATCCAGCCGCCGGGCTGCTTGACCTGGCTAATGAAATCACATGCACGGTTCTGCATAGTCCCCTCCACTGACTGAGCACGTGTCCTCAACTCAATATCACGCCACATCATTCAATAAAGCCGATAAAGAGTGCCCCCCCCCCTCCGCCTATGAGTCCAGGACGTGATGTTCAGTTCTCAGGCTGAATGACCTGTGTGTGTGTGTGTGTGTGTGTGTGTGTGGGGGGGGGGGGGGGGGGGGGGGGGTTGAGACGCATCGAGGAGCCGGAGCTCGCTGTTGACAAACGAGCAGAGCTGCCGCGGCCACCCTGACATCGCTCCTAATAAGCCTGGAGGAAGAGGAGCAGGAGGAAGAGGAGCTGCAGGCAGAGCAGGGCTGCATCCAGGAGACGCAGACCGTCTGGCAGCTGAGGCGGATGACCGCCATCTACAGCCGGGCGTCCGTGCATACTCACTGTATGCGTTTGTTGTGGTTACAGGTCGGCCTGCAACAAAGGATGATCTCTGGAGTGGATTAGCCTGTCACGCCGTGTGATTTCTGCTGCATCTGCTGATTGGTTGTTTGATTGACGAAGGCCAAGATGATTCCACCAGGAAGCCGGTCCAACCTCCACTGGACACGCAAAATGGGTTTGTTGTCATAGGGAAACCACACGCCAGACAATACTCACATCCAAGAGGTTTATAGTTCTTACAAACACACTCTGAAGTTGTTTTTTTTTACATTTACATCAAATATTAGATTATTCAAATAGTTATATATCATATTATTAGTCTTATGACCGCTGCAGCCTGAGTTATATGGTTGTTTGGACAGAGTCTGTACAACACATAGAACAGAGTGTGAGCTGGGTTTTATCTGTTGTAGGAAGCTGAGAAAAGCTTCTGAGATCATCTGGTTTAGAATAGGTGAGTATCCCAGAGCAGCACTGTGCTTCATCCACTGTGTCCTGTCTGCTTTGCACACAGAACCACCACGACGTACGACACCTTCAAGTCTGGAACCTGACGTCTGGCTCGACGAGGGGACGATCACTCGGTGACTCCCAGAGACAGAGATGAAGGGTGGAAGACACACAGACACAGGGTCTGTGCCTAACAAGCACCCTGCACCCTGCAGCGGAGCGAAATCTCCGTTCACTTATTCATGAGATCATTATTCCAGGCGTCGCAGGTCGCGCTAGCTGGGATGTTCTTCCAGGACCCTGCTGTCCCCGGGACGCCACACTCCAGAGCGGCCACGCCGCCTCTGATCCGGAGCCTGCTGGCTCGGCTGGTGTCAGGAGTGTGAGTGTGTGTGTGTGTGTGTGTGTGTGTGTGTGTGTGTGTGCGCGGGGGCCAAGCGACACTGTGGGTTATTAACACTCGACGGAGATGCTGTCTGGCCTGGAGGAGCGTTGCCGGGGGAACGGCACGGAGCCGCGGGATTGGCTGGGCTGTCTGGGACCAGTGTCTCCGGATCCTGTCTGACGAGTAATTCACAGCCAGAGCCCAAACATCCCAGCAGAGCGGAGGCAGAGGGCGGGGGGGGCGGGGGGTGGGGGGGTGGGGGCAGGTGTGTTCAGAATATGACGCACACACACACACACACACGAATCGCTGAAACTGTTTATTAACTCTGCACAGAGTAACGACTCCGGCCTCTGGGTTATTGTCTGGCGCAATCGAGCGTTTCCAGCGATAGTTTGTTGTTGGAGCTGCAGCCGGAGAGCGAGCTACAGAGAATAGAACTGAGCATCCTAAGGGGGGGGGGGGGGGGGGGGGGGGGGTCTAGACCCAGATACAAACATTACATCTGTAGGAAAAAGGCACTCAGGACAAGTAGAACTATGGACAGGTTTCTGGAAATCTAATTGTTGCTGCTTGATTGAAGATTGCAGTCTTAACACTTGTTTGTGTCAGAATAATTTACAGTGTCAGTGCTCAGTCAGCAGAGAAATGAGCTCTCCCGGCATGTATTTTGCAGTGTTTACTTCTGTGGTGCCTGTGCGTGTGCGTGATGCATGTGACGGTGCACACGCGTGTGGCTCTCACCGTTCTCATTGTTGCGGTCCTGCACCAGGTGCTGGTAGACGGAGTCGGGCACCTCAGACTGGCGGTAGTACCATTTCACATTCATCAGCAGATGGTCCCGTTTACTCTGCAACACACAGAGAGGCAGAGCCAGTCAGCATAATACGCACACACACACACACACACATCTCATACAAATCCTGCTGCATTTACACAGAGCTTTCCAGGCCTCATGCTGACTAACACAGACAACATTTAGTCGGGTTACGTCACATAATGTCCTCCTGGCAGACCGCGTGTGTGCGTGCGTGTGTGTGTGTGTGTGTGTGTGTGTGTGTGTGTGTGTGTGCTGTGCAGATGCACTGTCTGTGAATCACGCGTGCCGACGCCAAAAAGTGCACGGGGAGACCGAGTCAATTAAAAAGGGATCGAGGAGCATTTAGAGGCTGAATAAAGTCAACAGCGGGGCTGAGGCTGCAGGCAGAGAGGGGAGGGGCCGGCTCCAAGGTTTGTATCCAGCAGCAGTGACATGATTTACACTGTTGTACTGTCTCCCCCCTCCCTGCCGGGGACTCTGTGTTCTCCTCGGGTGCTGCCACCCACTGGCTCTTTGATGAAGTGCAGCTCGGCGGAGGAGCGCAGTGCCCCTGGTGACCAGCAGGTGGCAGCACTGAGGCGAGAGAGGCAGACCAGTGGATGAGGAAAAGGGAAAACAGGAGAGGGAGGGGGAGGTAGGAGAGAGAGAGGGAGAAAATGGCAGAAAGAAAGTGAGGCCAGCTCTGAGGTGAGGGCGATGAAAAGGGCAAAACGCTGTTTTCATTTCTCATTACTAAGTATTTACTGAGCCGTGGCACGAGCAGCCCGGACTGACCGTCGCAGTCTTGATGAAGGAACTTAGTGCTTCACGACTGAAGCGCTCAGACACCTGCAGCACCACCCGCAGAGCGGCTCAGGGACCAGCATGTGGAAAGAATGAGAGGAGGAGGAGGAGGTGGAGGAGGAGGAGGAGGAGGAGGGGGAGGGGGAGGAAAAGTCTTCTGGTAATCGAAGACAGACAGTGAAACATCCGCTCCTTCCAAGCTCTTAATTGTGTCTTCATCTGTGCGTGTGTGCGTGTGTGTGCGTGTGTGTGTGTGTGTGTGTGTGCGTGTGTGTGTGCAGGAACATGAGGTCACAGTTAAGATATTTAAAGCCTTTCGAGTACATTGTTCTGTTATGTCACTGGGGAGGAGGCCGAGCGCACGCAGCCAAGCAAATCATCACCTCCCCCTAAAACCCTGCAGCCCACCTCTGCTTTCCACATTCTCTCCATCTCCCCTCCCTCCCTCCCTCCCTCCCTCCCTCCCTCCCTCCCTCCTTTCCTTCCTTCCTTCATCTTTCTCATTCCATCCACTCCAGCAACAACTCCCTCCTCTCACTCCGGCTCGCTCTTCTCCAACCTTGAGGAAGGAAGGAGTGAGTAAGAGCGGCTGGACGTGTTAAACAGCAGCTGGCACGCACTCGCTCAGCTGCAGTCGCTTGCACACACACACACACACACACACACACTCACACACACACACACACGCACACACACTCTCACACACACACACACACACACTCTCCTGCTTGTTATTTGACAGAGAGCCACAGTGATGGACTGAGACGCAGACCCCGAGCACGTATGTGCAGAAATGTGTGCACTGACGTCATGCCCCCCCTCCTCCCTCCTCTACCTCCCTCCTCTACCTCCCTCCCTCCCTCCCTCCTCTACCTCCCTCCTCCCTCCTCTACCTCCCACCCTCCCTCCCTCCCTAGCAGCAGTTTGCCCACCCTTCCCAACCTCTTGTCTATCCACAGCACAGACACTGTTGCCTCCTAGACTTAATAGGGCTGCCTGCCACAGCAGAGCGAGTCGTTATCCGGTGCTTATACATAATTAATACTTTAAGGAGACTGTAAGTGGTGCCAGCGTGCTACCTGAACATTTCATTTTCTGCCTGTAAAACCACAGAATCAAAGGCATTTCAGAGCGCTGGGACACCGAGGCTGACACCAAAACAGACACGAGCAGGAGGAAGAAAACACCGGCACGCTGATTCATGGTTTCGCAGCTTCTTCACGGGGTGTGTTATTTTAGATGAATCAAGCCGAGGCAGCGAGAGCGTGCTGCCGTCCTGCCGAGGCTCAGAGCGCCGCTAATCCCTCTCCGGCAAAGATGGAGAGGGCGCAACATATGGAGCCCAGCATAGCTTTCAATTATCACGATTCTATGAACACGCAGGGTGGAAGAGGAGT